>VZTJ01003396.1:29635-44921 GCA_013397795.1 Orthonyx spaldingii
CATCATGTGATCCTCGCCATCCCTTCCCGAGCCTTTCAGCCGCCTTTCCTGCCCGTCCCCGCCGCTGAGCCGCGCTAGGCTCGGCCCCCTGCGCCTTCCGAGCCCTTCCCGCTCGGCTCGGGCCGGGCTGGAGCTGCCGCTGATGCGGCAAAGCCCCGGCGCCGCCGCCGCCCCCCCCCGCCTCACCGAACTCGCAGCACGGGGATCTGTCTCTCCATAGCAGAAGGAGATGGAGCCGCTAATTGAGGGGGGGGGGAGCCTTTTCGGCTTTTGAGGCGGCTCCCGGCGGAGCTGGTGGATCCCTGCCCCGGGAGCTGCGAGCAGCCAAGCCGCAGAGCCGGGAGCTCTCTGCTGCTTGGAGAGGGTCACGGGGAAGGAACGCGTCGAGCTCGTTTGCCAGCCGCATGATTTGGCTTATTTGCTCTCTTGTAGCAGGTGCTTAATTGTGGCAGAAAGGGTTCCCGGCAGCTTTCGGGGCAGCCAAACTCCCGCCTGCCCCTCTGGCAGCCAGGCGAAACAAAAGCACGATTGTCACCCGCGGGCGAAACGCTGCGGCTGCGGAGCTCGCGAGGGCCTCCTTGCCCCGAGAAAGGGATTCCCTGGCGGGTGGAGGCACCGGGGTGGGCACGGGGCAGGGGAAGGGGCTCGGGGGCGGCTGTGGGTGCTGCTCACAGCCCCTCTCCTCCGTGGGAGGAGGAACACGAGGCTCAGCTGCCTGTTCCCCAGAGGGCCCACGCTGTGGCACAGCTTGGCATGGCTTGGAATGGCACAGCATGGAATGGCACAGCTTGGCTTGGCCTGGAAAGGAATGGCACAAGCTGGAATGGCACAGGTAGCCGNTGGCACAGCATGGCATGGCACAGCTGCCCATGGCATGGCATGGCACAGCACAGAACGGTGTGTGCTGATTTAGGCACAAACCTATCATGGTGCAGCTCGATGTGAAATACAGAGCATAAAATACACAACATAAAATCACCCGAGGACATTATGGCGTGGAATGGCACAGCATGGCATGGCACAGCTGCCCATGGCATGGCACGGCACGGCACAGCACGGCACAGCACAGCTGCCCATGGCCTGGAATGGCACAGCACAGCTTGGCACAGCTTGGCACAGCTTGGCACAGCTGCCCATGGCCTGGCACAGCTGCCCAGCCACACCCCCCTCCCTCAGGGCCGCTGTCCCCATCAGGGCTGTCACTAAAAGGCCTCTCTCTCCCCGCTCCCCTCTCTCCAGTTGGAGCCTCCTGGACCCATCCCCAAATAATCCTGTCTGTCCCCAAGGAATCCCGTCTGTCCAACCCCACGCTCACCCTGAGTGCCAGGAAAGGAGCACCAAGGCTGAGCTCTGGGGGTCCCAGCGCTGGCACCAAGCGCCCTCTGACCCCACAGCATCCTCCTCCCTCCATCCCCCCCTCCCCAGGCAGGAATGAAGAAGCTCTCGGGATATCCAAGATATGAGCGGACGTTGCTCCAGCCCCAGTAAAATTTATGACTCTCCAGTTTAATGCCAGGGGCGTTTCCACCCCTCCCAGGCGCTGCCAGGACCCTGCTCAGCCTCGCTGGGGGAGGATTCAGTCATCCAAATCCAAACCCGTTTTCCTTATGCTCCTTGGAGCAGCAAACGCTCTGCAAGCCCTGCAGCTTTCCTGGCTCTGCCCCTGACCCCCAAATCCAGCATTATTCACCTTGCAGGGGGCTGAGAGGCTGGGACAGACCAAAGCAATGCAGCCCTTGCTGGAAAAAGCAGATTTGGGATGGGGAGACCCCCCCAAAAACCCCTGAAACCACACATTCCCAAAGCCCCCAGCGTTGGGACCCTGCCTTTGCCTTGCTCCCTGAACCCTGCTGGGCATTTTCTGCCTCACCCCTGGGGAACGGAGGCGTGTGTGGGATGGGAGCAAAGAGCAAAGTCCCCGGAGACAGTGGCCGGAGGAAAAGTGCGGGAGCGGGAGGTGGGAGGGTACTTACAGGCTGTGAGCCATGGCTGTCATCTTCCCGGCGGGGCTGCCCTTCCCTGGGCTTTCCATCGCTTTCTCCTGGCAGGCTCTGGAAGGAGAGGCCACAGGGGCTCTGTGAAGACACCCCAAACACCGACTGACGTCCTAAAGCCGCCCCCTGCCCACGCTCGCTGTCACCCCCAGCCCTGGGGATGGGAAGGTTTTGGGAAGGAAAATCCTGGGCTGGCCCAGGTGTGGGGACAGAGCTGTCCCTGTGTCTCGCTGCCAGCTCTGCCCTCCTCACACCACCCTACAGAGCAGCCTCAATCAACCAATCAATCAATGGAACACACACAGACCTGTCCCCTGCTCTGTGACAACCCCCTCTCAGCCCCAGCGAGGCTCTCCCGGCTCCCACTCCCTCTCCAAGCACCTCACCCTCGGGATAAGAGCCTTCCCCTGGATCTGAGCCCCCCGGGGTGGCCAGCGGGCCACCGAGTCCCCTGGCATGGTGGCCTTGGCAAGGCTCCGGAGCAAGGCAGGGCACGGGGCTGTCCCTCCTTCCCCTGCACACGTCAGGCTGGAGCAGAGTCCTGCCTGGGCTTTGCTCCTGGCTGCTGGCAGGGAGTGGGTTCCAGGCTGGATCCTTCCATGGATTCACCAGGAAGAGCAGGAAGGGTCGCCCCTGCATTTCACTGCTCTGAAAATCCCAAATCCTGCAGCTTTCCCTGCTGGATGATGCTACGAGGGACATCAGGACAGCTGCTCCAAGCACTCCCATGGGCCCCAAGGTGCTCCCAGCACTCCCCATGAGGCTCCTAAGCCTCAGTCCCATCAGCAGCCAGGGAGGAAGGTAGTAGCTCCAAAAAAATGGGATTTACAGGCTCAGCTGGAGCCAGGAGAAATCTTCAACCAGAACTCTGCAAAAACGGCAAAACCCAGCTTTGATGGGGACAAAGGGACTCGTTGGGATGTGTGGTGGGGAGCAGAGCCCAGGAAACAGCTGACACCAGGAGGAAAGGTCTAAAACAAGCAAAAAAAGAACATTTTTGCACCTTCCGTGCCCTGCCCTGCCGAAGCAGCGGGGGCTGCCTGCGAGGCAGGACTTTGGGGGGCTCTGGAAATTCCCCGCACGCAGGAATTCTCTGCCCCAGCTGGATCCCATCTCCCAGCCCTGGATGCAGCCACCTGACACCCCCGGGTGCCAGCTCACCCTGCCACCGATACGGCTGCAGAGCTCCAGGGATTCAGCGCTCAGCTCATAAATATTTAAAGCCAGAAGGAGCCGTGTGCTCCTGTAAAACGCAACTCCTCGCACAAGCCCAGCATCCCCTGGCCCCAGCGCTGAGCTTTTGGGGCTCTCCAGACGGATCTTTTGCGGCTAAAAACCAGGTCAGGGCGAAACTCAAGGTCTCGATCCACCCGTGCAAGATTTCTGCGCCCTCCAGCTGGGATATGTTGGATTCACCACCCCGAGGGATGCGGAAAGCGCTGCTGGGGTGGAATCCCGGCCGAGGCTGCGCTTCCAGCCGCTGGTTGCCGACACCCCGGGCAGGTTTTGGGGGGCACGGCCGGCCCCACACTCCGGGAGAGGCTGCAGCTGCAGCCTGGAGCACTGACAGGCTCCCGCCGGCTGCTCCAGGCAGGATTCACAGTTTCGTACAGCATTAAGAGCTGCTGACGCCTCGTGAAAAAGCTGTGAAAAGCTTCTATTTTGGGGAAAGTTCCTCTCATAACGGTGCATCCTGTGGCTTCTCTGTTTCCCTTTTTCTCCTGGTTTCTCTTTGCTACGGAGAGCGGTGCAAAAAATAGGCGGATAATGTTGCCAACCAGCCCGGGCTCTTCGTCAGAAAAGGAAAATAACCCTCCAAGCCACCCCCAGCCGAGGAATTCATTCTCATGTCGCACCTGGGTGAGGGGTGGGGGCCTGGGGAGAGAAGGGAGAAAAGTGGGACCCTCCTGGGACTTCTCCTGGGTCTGGCTGCAGCCAGAACCCAGCATGGAGCGTGGTAGGGCTTGGTGGGGGCTGGATATTTTCTAATGGGGGGAAAATGCCGGTTTTGTTCATTTTAGACCTTTCCCTCTGGTGTCAGATCTGTCCTGGACTCTCCTCCCCGTTCTGCTCCCAACAGCTGTGGTGGCAGCCACTGCGCCATCGTCTCCCTTTGCCCCCACTGTTTCCCCCATTTAAAAAAAAATAAATGAATTAAAACATCAAAGAGCCAGGAGGCTGTCTCCAAGCAACTGTCTCCAAGTAGGGATGGAGAGCAAAGAAGGAGAAGCTGCAGCGTTGAGTGGGGAAAAAAACTTCTGGGGATCCCAGCGGGGAGAGAGAGGGAGGGAACAGCAGGAAAATGGGGACACGGAAGGTGACAGCCACCAGCAGCCAGAGCTGGGAGCAGCAGGAGCCCCAGGGCAGGAGGATCTCGCTGTTTCCTCACCACAGAGCCCGGCTGCAAGTCCTGGCCCGCGGGGAGCGGCCGCGCCTCTCTCTGCCCTGGCTGCTGAAAGAGCTCCGAGCTCCCCAAAGCCGCTTCCTACCCCAGCGGCGGAGCAGCGGCAGCAGCAGCGCGGCCTCTCCCCGGCCCTGCAGGGCGCTCAGGCAGCGTTTGGTGGCTCCATGGGCGAGCTGCTGCCCTGCCAGGAGCCATCCACACCCCGATGGAACAGCGAGCAGCGGCCCGGGAGAGCCGCCGGGATCATCCGCCGGGATCATCCGCGCTGCTCCCGCGGGAGAGCGGGGTGGAATTCCACGCTTTGTCCTCGCATCTCGGGGTCTCCCTGCACGTGGCTCTGCCTGAGCAGCCTCCGCTCTGCCCGCGGGCCACTTTGAGGGCCACCGAGGCGCCCCACGGATCCCAAACCCCAGTTCCCGACAGCTCCTCGGGGCCGTGAGGCAGCGAGGAGCTGCGAGTGCCACCGGCTCCGGAGGGGCCGCATCACCCCCGGGCAGTGGGAACAACCCCGGGGGCACTCGGAGCTGGTCCTGGGGCAGGATCCAGCCCCGCTACCACAAATTCCCCGCCTTTCCCAACCCTCCCAGCCCCTGAATCCCGGCGGAGAAACCCTCACCCTTCCCAGGCCCCATCGCCGCTCCCTGGGGGAAACGGGGGATGATTTGCTGCGGCCGTGGTTACCTGAGCGCCCCGGCCCCGCTGCGTCCCGCGGCTCTTCCCTCCTGTCCAGCAGCCGCTTCCCTTTCCAGGTGCGAACTGGCCCGGACAGGCCGGACCCATTTTTATACTCTCGCCCATGTGATCCCAACAAATGCCCTAGGGATGAGTTTTTGCACTGACACAACCTAAAGGGGCTGGCACTCAAAACCTGTTGGACCACAATCCCAGCTCAACCGACAGGAATTTTCCACTCCGAGCCGTGTTCAGGCCGGCTCTGGGTGCGCCGGCACGCGCCGGGGCCCGCGGCTCCCTGCTCCCCCAAAAATCCCGTTTCCCTGCGTTTCTCAAGTCTTTCAGGCTCTTTCCTAAACGCTTCCTCTGCTGCAGCTGGAGAACACAAACCATGGGATGGTTCCACCATGGAGGAAGGGATGGATGGGAAGTGTGAAGGAATATGTTTGAGGCACTGGTTGCATCTAAATTCTGCAAATCTTTTATTATTTTTCCCATAATCTGTGAAAAAAAAAACAAACCAAAACCGCCCCAAAAACAACACAGCAGAAGATGCCAGCCAGGGTGAGAAATGTGGGGAATCCTTTGCTCCTGGAAAAGGAAACTCCGGGCAGCCTGGAGGCCTGGGAATGGCACCTCTGCAGGGCTTGGAAGGTGATTTTAGGAGCTGCCCAGCCTGAGGGTCCCGCTCTGGGAGGATCCTGAGGGCTGCAGGGGAGGAAAGCAGGTCCCAGGTGAGTCCCAGTGACCAGAAATGCTCGGGCTGGGAACGGAACAGAGAGGGCGAGCTCTGCACGGGTGAGTCAATGGGAACCGAGGCAGCGGGGAAATGGCCACGGGCCACGGAAAGGAGCCACGGGCGTGAGTCAGTGGGATCGAGCGGTGACTCGGTGGGAAAGGAGGGAGGCGATGGGATAATGGGCAGTAAGAAAGAGCCGGGATAATGGGCAGTAAGAGCCGGGATAATGGGCAGCAGGAGCCGGGATAATGGGCAGCAGGAGCAGGGAGGAGCCCCTCGGACTCCGCTCGGGCTGTTCCTCTTGGAGAGCTCCGGCTGCGGGTGCCGCTGGAGCTGATCCCGATGGAGCTGATAAGAGCAGGAACGTGCTGCTCGGCACACACGGGGCCAGCCCGGGGCTCGCCTCACCTCCTCACCGCCCTGCTGCCGTGCCCCGGGCACCGAGCGGGGCTGGCACCGAGCCGGGCTGGCACCGGGGCTGGCTCACACCTCCACGATGTTCCGTCCTCACTGCGGGCACCGGCCTGCGTTAGGAAGGGGGCTCAGGGGGGGTTTCACGCCTGATTTGGTGGCAGGAACTCAAAAGGCTCCTGTTTGACTCGGTCACAGCGCAAGGGAAACGTTCCCCGCCCGCAGCAAGGGTGGGTCCGCAGCTGCTTTGGCCTGTGCGTCTCAAAGCATCTGCGAACGGTCCGAATCTCCCCCAAATCGCTCCCTCGCAGCTGCGATGATCGCTCTGGGGGGTTCTCAGTCCTGCCGAGGTGCTGGGGCTCTGCCAGAGCCTCCTGCGCTGCCCTGCGACTGGAGAGAGGGGTAGGTGGAAAAGGCGATGTTGGGGGTCCCGGACTGTTTTCTGTCACTTCGCAGCTGAGGGGGTTGTCGGAGGGGTTAAGGCGCGGGATCTGTGACCCTGCTGGTGCGGGGAACCGCAAATGGAAAAATTTGGGGGTCCCCTTCAGAGTCAGGGTGCCAAGGGGCTGGGAAAAAACGCCTGGGCGTGGGGAAGCTGGAAAATGTTCGGGAAAGGATGCTCGTGCTGAAGGGTTCGCCCCGAATATGGGAAGTGCCCTCACCTCCTTCCAGCCCCCAGACTGGTTTTGGGGGATCGTGGGGCCGTGATGGGGGCTCAGGGCTCGCCAGGAAAGCAGCACCGCTGGGCCTCGGCTGTGAGCTCGTTAAACCTCTCCCAGGCCCTGCTGCAGACCAGTTAAACCCTTCTAGGGAAGGGTTAAGCCAGTTCAGTGTGATTCAGGAGTCTCTTGATGCAGAGGTTAATCTGGTATAAGTGCATCAACATCGGGGATTTGAACCAATTTAACTCTCCCAGCCCCAGGTTTTCCCCGCAGGACTCCGGGAAGGGTCCAGCCCGTGCTCCCCTTCATCCCATGCTGCGGAGAGCCTTGGGAGGAGGGAGAAAATCAACCAGAGAGAGCCTCACGCAAGCTGAATGTGAAACGCTGCTATTTATAGCCCATCCCTGCCCAGGCAGCCTGAATTCCACGCGGGTCCCGGTGCCCAGCTGGCACAGGGGAGCAGCGGGGTGGCCACTGGAACCCTCCCGGTCCATCCCAGCTCGCCGGGGCAGCTCGTGGGACCGGGCTGAGCCCGGCCTGAGTCAGAGCAGAGGATGCTCCTTCCTCATCCCAGCTCCTCATTATCCCGCGGCCCCAGGGCTTTCCCACGAGCCTCATCCAGCCGGGCCGTGGGACCTGCAGGAGGTGTTTGTTTATGTTTTGAAGGGCTGTAATCACAATTAGAGCGTCCACGAGGCACGGGGCAGAGATTCATCTCCTTTCCGAGGCCGCAGCGCCCGGGAGAGCGGGAGGGAAAGAGGGAAAAGGTGGAAACGCTTCCAACAAGCCAACCCCGGTGCCCACACAGCGTCCCTGGGGAGCGCGGGGAGGTCGGCAGAGGTGACACCCGAGGGTTTCTCAACGCTTCCCCTCCACGCTGCTGTCGCGTGTCGGTGTTGCAGCAATTCCCGGTGGCTTTTCCCGTCTCCAGGAGCCGGGGTGGGGAGCGCTGAATGCAGGGATTGGAGGCAGGGATGGAAAGAGGCGCTGAGCAGCTCCCGGTGGGGATGGGGATGGGGACAGGATGGGATCGGGCAGCACCTGGAGAGGAGCGGGCTGGGCCCCGCTGGGAGCCGGGAGCTGCCGGGGGAGAAGCGGCTCCCGCCCGCTCTGCTCCTGCCTTGTGACTGCGAAATGAATGTGCTTAATATAGGCCAAGGGAAAAAAAAAAAAACCCGTTCTGCCCAAAATAGCAGCTCTTCCCCGGCGAGCGCCGCAGCCCCGGCAGGAGCAGTCACACGGTGCCTGCGGGGCACGGGGGGCTCTGCCAGGTGTGCGGGTGTCCTTCCTTCTGCACATCCCGGGGCTGCGGACCCGCTCCCGGCCGCCGCCAAGGTCACCTCCCCCTCCTGCGGCTGCCCCGCCCCGCCCCGAGCGTGCCTGATGAGAGAGGAGTTCGGGGATGGGGCGCAGGAGCCCCCGGGATTGGGATGGGGAGCGGGGGTGGGTGGCTGCGATCCCCAAATGCTGCAATCCCCAAATCCTGTGATTCCCAAATCCTGTGATCCCAGGTCCTGTGATTCCCCGAATCCTGTGATCCCCACATCCTGTGAGCCCCAAATCCTGCAGTCCCCGAATCCTGTGACCCTAAATTCCGTGATCCCCAAAACCTGCAATCCCCGAATCCTGTGACCCTAAATTCCGTGATCCCCAAAACCTGCAATCCCCAAATCCTATGATACCCAAGTCTTGTGATCCCAAATCCTGTGATCCCCAAACCCTGTGATCCCCAAGCCCTGCGATCCCCAAATCCGACGATCCCCAAATCCTGTGATCCCCAAATCCCGTGATCCCGTGGGTGCTACGGGCTCTTGCTGGGCTCAGGGTGCTGTCAGGTGCTGGAGGGGATGGGATGGGATGGGATGCGATGGGATGCGATGCGATGCGATGCGATGCGATGCGATGCGATGCAACGGGATGCAATGGGATGTGTTCCTGCTCGTGCTGCTGCTGGAGCTGAGGTTTGGGATGGGAAGGGGCTGGAAGCAGAGGGAAGGGGCTGATCTCCACAGAGCTGCTGCCAGGCTCGGGGGTCTCACTCAGCCGTGAGCTTTTCACTGGAAAATCCTGGATATTCCTCCTCTCCTGAGTGCCCGGCCGAGGCAGAGGGAGTGGTTCTGCTGCCAGGGGAGGTTTTGGGGGTCGCAGCAGCCCCAGGTCTGCTCTGGCACTGGATTTGTGCTGCTCTGGCAGCTTCTCCTGCTGGAATTCAGGAGCCAACTCCAAAGGCACAAAGTCTTGTGTGTCCCCTCCCTGATCCCAGAGATTCCTGTTCCGAGGGTGCTGGGGGTCCAACCCCCCTTTTTGGGGCTCTGCCCCATCCCCTGTGGTCACTCGTGACCTTCCCAGCGCTGCTGGTGACAGAGTTTAATCCAGCCTGGCCGGGCACAGCCGCCTGCCTGGAAAATGGGGCACGAGGAGGTGAGAGGTCAGCGCTGCAGCTTTGGCTCCAGGTATCGAGGGAAAAGCCAAAAATCCTTCCCTGTTAATCTCAGGCTGCACCAGGCATCTGCAGTCGGTGTTTAAAGCTCTGCTGTCCCGGCCTGGAGCTCACAGCGCAGTTTTGGGTTCAAATTCAATCCCTTCACTCCATATTTTGCCCCACATGGGGTTTAAATTCCACTCCCTCACTCCATATTTTGCCCCTCAGGGGGGTTTAAATTCAACCCCTCATTCCATATTTAGCCCCACAGCAGGGGAGTGTAAATTCCTCTCCCTCACTCCACATTTTGCCCCTCAGTGGGGTTTAAATTCCACTCCCTCACTTCATATTTTGCCCCTCAATGGGGTTTAAATTCCACTCCCTCACTCCATATTTTGCCTCACAGCAGGGGGGTTTAAATTCAAACCCCTCACTCCGTATTTTGCCCCACAGCAGGGGGGTTTAAATTCAACCCCTTCACTCAATATTTTGCCCCACAGCAGGGGGGTGTAAATTCCACTCTCTCACTCCATATTTTGCCCCTCAGGGTGGTTCAAATTCAATCCCCTCATTCCATATTTTGCCCTTCAGTGGGGTTTAAATTCAATCCCCTCGTTCCATATTTTGCCCCACATGGGGTTCAAATTCAACCCCTTCACTCCATATTTTGTCCCTCAGTGGGGTTTAAATTCCACTCCCTCTCTCCATATTTTGCCCCTCAGGGGGGTTCAAATTCAACCCCTCACTCCATATTTTACTCCACGGTGAGATTTAAATTCAACCCCTTCACTCCATATTTTGCCCCACAGCAGAGGGGTTTAAATTCCACTCCCTCACTCCATATTTTGCCCCTCAGTGGGGTTTAAATTCAACCCACTCACTCCGTATTTTGCCCCACACGGGGGGGTTTAAATTCAACCCCTTCACTCCATATTTTACCCCACAGTGAGATTTAAATTCAACCCCCTCACTCCATATTTTGCCCCTCAGTGGGGTTCAAATTCAACCCCCTCACTCCATATTTTGCCTCACAGTGGGGTTTAAATTAAACCCCCTCACTCCATATTTTACCCTACAGTGAGATTTAAATTCAACCCCCTCACTCCATATTTTGCCCCAGCAATTACGGGGGCAGAATTAATCTCATTAATGCCGGAGAGACCCCAAAATCCAGGCCCAGCCGTTGAACTCCGGCCTTTCACGACGTGAGGCCTTTAACCCCTCACCCCAACAGGGGAACTCCCGGAGCCCAATAAACCTCTCACGTCCCTGAAATCCACTTTAAAATCCCCCCAAGGAGCAGAGCCAGCCCCACACATGGCTTCAGATGCAAATTTATGGCCTGTCTGGGGGCCAACTGGGGTTTTTGATTCACAAAGATCTCGCCCGGGGCCTTGGCCGGGCCAAGGTGAAGGCGACCTTGTGGTTGCTGAGGGGACGGGAGTTTTCAGCCTGGCGAGGTGGGAAATGTGAGGAAAACCCTTGGAGAAAGGAGATAAGAGGCACAGAAGACGTGGGGTTTTCAATAAAGGGCTGGAAAACCGGCTTCCTGCAAGGCGGAAATCCAGGGAATTCCCCCGGCCGCTGAGGCTCTGCCAAGTCCTTTCCCTCGTGCTGCCTCGCCGGTTGGTATCGGCAGTGTAAATACTTTTTTTTTTTTAGTGATTTTTCAGCCTGTGGGAGTCGGTTTTTTTGAGCTTTGCTCGCTGGACCCTGGGGGAAACTGAGGCACGGAGGTGCCACCTGGAAAAATTCGGATTTCTTCCCAAATCAGAGGGAAATGCTGGATTTTTGAAGGAAGAGCCCGGCTGGGCTGATGCTTGTGGGTCCAGCTGGGAGCGCGGGGAGCATTTTTGTTGCTCAGAAATACTTCTGCTGCTGAAAAACAGAATAAATCCTTATTTCCCAGACTTTTGTCTCGCTGGCGAGGAAGGGGTCGAGTTTTTAACGGCTTCTAAAGTTTCGTGCGGCCTTAAACTGGGAGGAAAAAAATCCCCCCAGGGCTTCCTGAGCGCGGTGTCGCCTCCCTGTCCCTGCAGGGGAGAGCTGAGGCCACTTAAATGCGATGGGAGAAAGCTTAAAATTCCAAGAAAATGGCCCTTTTTTTATGGCGGAGCGGGCTGAGCACGGTTTATCTGGATTTCACATCAACAGGAAGCCGGCTCCGGCGGAGGGGGGAAGTTCCAAACAATGCTTTCCTGGGGGAGGAAAAAACAAGATTTTCATGAACTCTTAATAGTGAAACTCAGCTCGGGAAGTTTCGCGTCAGATAAAAAGAGCTGGAGGCTCTGCACGTGTGGGGGAGCTCTGAGAGCTCCTCGCTCTCAGCTGACGGTCATGGGGAGCCTCGAAAAAAAATTTCTATTTTTGGTTGGCGCGGATCCTAAAGCTCCCCCGGAGAATATTTGGGCCCCTCGGCAGCGGTTTAAGGGCGATTGGGGGGTGCCCGGGTGGGAAGTGCTGGGGGTTTCTGCCTCCCCTTCCCTCTGCAAATCCCCGTCTGTGGCCCCGCGGCTCAGCCCGGGTGGAACTTGGCTCCCAGCTCGGGTAATTTGGCTTCCGCAGGTGCTTTGTTGCTGTTAAAACGAGCCCCAGACTTCTCCCTCCCTCCCCTGCCTTCAGGTGGTTGCCTTCCATTAAGAGCTTTTTCATCTCTTAATATTAACAGGAAAATAATTTCCTCACCTACATCTCGGCTTCGCCAACTCGGAGAGGCTTTTTAGCAGCTTTTGGAGCCGTTTGCTGGGGATACAAATGCAAAATAAATTTATTTTTGTATCTCTGTTTAAATATCTACTCCCAAATGAATCGGTGTTGGGACTGCAGCGCTTTTTTTTCCTCGGGTTTCACACCGATTCCCTCATTTGATTAATTAAATTAATCTTGTGCTGGGTACTTTGAAAGCTTTATTTTACTTCGAGAATATTGGGAAATATTCCTCATGGAAGCTGGGAGGTTTTAAACGGGTTGTCAATGATGTTTTTGCCTTGAAAACGTGACAAATTTTGAAGTTCAGGGCAGCATCTCCCCGTTTCTCATCCCACCGCAGAGCGTGGGGGGAATTCCTGGAGGAACACAACATTTCCCTGGGCTCTGAACCTCCCATCCAGCACCGCCAGAGGCTTCCCGGCTGGAAAAACAAGATTCCTGCAGTCCCGCACGGCTGAGTCAGGGCAGGGAAATGGGAACAGCCCGGCACGGCCGGGACTGGAGCCGGGACCTGGTTTGACACCAGGAGCGGAGCCCATGGCAGGATCCTTCTCCAGGGGGGAAACGGCTCCTGCAGCCTCTCCGGGGGTTTTTCTGCTTTTCCCCAGCCGGGAGAGCTCCAGGCACAGGCGGGAGCAGGAGCAGGAGGAGGAGGAGGAGGAGGAGGATGCTGGTGGAAATCCCAGCTCATCCCTGGGGTCGGTTTGCCAGGAATGTGGCAGGGACAGCAAAGGCAGCGGCTCTGGAGTCCCCCTGGTCTGGGCTTAAAATCTACTCCGTGTTTAAAACCTGGTCTGGGTTTAAAAGCCTGGTCTGGGTTTAAAGCCTGGTCTGGGTTAAAAAGCCTGGTCTGGGTTTAAAGCCTGGTCTGGGTTAAAAATCTAGTCTGGGGTTTAAAACCTGGTTTTAAAACCTGATGTGGGTTTAAAAGCCTTGTCTGGGTTTAAAACCTCGTCTGGGTTTGAAACCTGGTCTGGGTTAAAAACCTGGTCTGGGTTTAAAACCTGGTCTGGGTTTAAAAGCCTGGTCTGGGTTTGAAACCTGGTCTTGGTTTTAAAACCCTGGGCTTTAAAAACCTGGTTTGGTTTTGAAACCTGGTCTGGGTTTAAAAGCCTGGTCTGGGTTTGAAACCTGGTCTTGGTTTTAAAACCCTGGGCTTTAAAAACCTGGTTTGGTTTTGAAACCTGCTTTGGGTTTCAAATCTGGTCCGGGTTTAGAACCTGGTCTGGGTTTAAAATCTGGTCTGGGTTTGAAACCTGCTCTAGATTTAAAAGCCTGGTCTGGGTTTAAAACCTTGGGGTTTAAAAATGAAATATTCCAGTGCTTCCTGACCTCAGGAGCATCCCCCAGGGGCGGAGATCTGGCTCTGGCACCACTTTCCCGGGGATTTTTTTATCCTGATAGAAGCTGGACGAGCTTCCTGCTGCCTTTCAAGCTCTGTGTCCTGAGCAGAAGAAATAAAACCTTTGCCAAAAAAAAAAAAAGAAAAAAGGAAAAGGTAGAAGGTATTGTTTTGTTATTTTTTTTAGGGAGGAAGCCACAGTCCATCTTCCATGGGATGCTGTAAAATCGTTACTCCCATGAGTTTTTCTTCCAAAGCATCCCTGGGAGATCCCCCTGCACCTTTTCCATCGGCAAACCCTTCTGGGATGATCTCTGGGAGGTCTCTGGGTGGAAGGGGCTGATCTTGGCTCTGCAGAGGGCTCTTCTCGGCCTCTGGAACTGAAATAAAATATTCCTGTTCCAGGTTCATCCCATTGCTGGGGTTTGCTGTTGTTTGGGGACCTCCGCGAAGGGGTCACCCAAAAAAAAAAACCACTGCAAAGGGACTGGAGAGGATCCTGAGACAGAGCTGGGGGTCATGAGGTGCTCCAGGGGCTGGAGCTGGGCTGGGAGAGCTGGGAATGCTCACCTGGAGAGGAGAAGCTCCAGGGAGAGCTCAGAGCCCCTTGCAGGGCCTGAAGGGGCTCCAGGAGAGCTGGAGAGGGACTGGGGACAAGGGATGGAGGGAAGGACACAGGGAATGGCCTTGAAGCTGATGGAGAATGGATTTAGATGGGATATTGGGAAGGAATTCCCGGCTGTGAGGGTGGTGAGGGGCAGGGATGGAATTCCCAGAGGAGCTGTGGCTGCCCCTGGATCCCTGGAAGTGCCCAAGGCCAGGCTGGAGCACCCTGGGACAGTGGGAGGTGTCCCTGCCATGGCAGGGGTGGCTCTGGGTGATTTTAAGGACCTTTCCCACCCGAACCATTCCATGTTTTACCAGGAATTCCTCGTCCACGTCTCCCCCTCTCCCGGTGTCCAACTCCTACCCTGCTGCCTCTTGCTAAACTCCAACCACATCTCCATTTCGCCAAGGAAATTCCTGCTTTCCCCACCATTCCACGGCCGCATTTCTGGGCATTTCTCGCTGCTCAACAGCTTTGCCTGGCGCTGGGGACCCCGAATTTTCAACCTCGAATTTTTAACCCCATCCCTGTTGACACCGCGAGGGTGCAAACCTCACTCGGGGCGCTCCTGACTCAGCCAGCCCGGCATTCCTGGGAAAAGCCTGACTCAGGGAGCCCATTTGCCGGCTCAGGGCTCTAATTACGGGCTGTGCCCATCTCGGCAGCGTGGGAACGGGAGCCATTAAAGCCCCTAAACGCTCCCGATCATTCCCGATCCATTAATGTCCGTAATTAGCCAAGCCCGGCGCCTCTTTCTCTCGCCGGGCTCGCTCGTGTTCTCCGAGCGTGCAGCCACAGCTCCATTATGTAACGAAACCCTCGCTGCTGTGAAATCCCAACTCACACTGGGGATTTTTTTATTTTATTTATTTATTTAGTTAGGTTTTTTTTTTGGTTTTTTTTTTTTGTTTTNNTTTTTTTTTTTTTTTTTTTTTTTTTTTTTTTTCATTCGCCTGTGCCTCATCCCGGAGCCCATTAGGCAGCGGAGGATGCGGGCAAACCAAAGTTGGGGGTCACACCGTTCCTAATTAGCCCGGGCGGCCCCCGGTGCGGCCCGGGGGGGGTTGGGGTGGGCTGGGCAGGACCCGGGGCCGTTCGGGGCGGTTGGGGCGGTTGCTTGGGGGGGTTGAAAGCCGTTGGCAGATTTTGAGCACCCGCCTGTCCCTTCCCCGGGGCTCCACATCCATTCCCGGTCCCTCCGTCCCTTCCTCCCAAGGAAACCATCTCCACGGCAACCTCAGACCTCCGGGCTGTGCCTCGGAGCTGCTCGGCTGTCCCCAGCACCCCCGGTAAGTGGCTCGGCCGGGGCGGGCCTCGGGGGCCC
>VZTJ01003396.1:45123-55935 GCA_013397795.1 Orthonyx spaldingii
CCGGTCCTGGTGGCCCCCGGTGGCCCCGGTGGCCCCTGGCTACCGGGCCCGCCGGGAGGTGAGGGCTGGGCTTGGCAGGGGGGTGGGCGACCCAACCCCGAGCCCTCCGAGTTCTCCTCGTTCTCCTCGAGGTTCTGTGTGGCTTAAAAAAGGGTGGCCAGAGTTGCCTCCGTGCGGGAAAAGCACCCGAGGGGTGGCTGGGTCAAGGTGTTGTTCCCCTGCAAGGACCTTGCCTGGGGCCGGGGACATGTCCTGGTGTCCTGGCTGGCCGTGTGTCCTCGGTGATGCTCTTGGATAGACCACAACCACTCCTGATCCCGATTTTCCGTCGTATTCGGGCCAGCACGTGGAGCTGGGGACTCTGTCCCTGCTTGGAGCCGGGTTGGGAGCGCGGTGTCCCTGGGCTCGCTGTGGTGGCACCACGTGGGGACATCCCCAGTGCCACCTGGAGGGGATGAAGCACCAGATTTATGGAAAAGGGTCCTCTGAGCTGTGGGGTCGGGGTTTCCTGGAAGTGGGAGCAGCAGGAAACAGCCGATTTTTGGAATAAACGGGATTAAAGTCGTGGAGCTGGAGGAGGAAACGGTGGGCAGGGATGGGGGGCTGGGTTGGGAGCTGAACTGGGGGTGCTGGGGGGGTCACGGGGGGCTGACCCTCGCTGTCCCCGTGTCCCCAGGGCAGGATGAGGTTGCTGGGGGCCGTGCTGGTGGCGCTCAGCCTGCTCCTCCCCGGCGCCTGGGCCAGCGAGGCCTCCCGGACCTGCATCTTCCAGACCCTCAGCGACTCCGACCGGGAATTCTGCAGGTGAGCGGCACCCCGAGGGCTCTGCCCTCTGCTCTGCCCTGGTGTCACCTCCTGGCACAGCTCATTCCAGCGTCCCCTGGGTCAGGGCTGGAAATTTTGGCTGTTTTCCTCCTTTTCCCGGGAATCTGGGATGCCTCTGAACCCCTGGAGTGACTCCCTGTGCAGAGGGAATTTAGAAGTCAATTTAAAAGTGACTCCTGCAGCATCAGGGGGTGACGGATGTTTTCCAGGGAAAACTTCAGGGGAAGGAGGCTGCTTTTCCATGGAATCCTGGAATGATTTGGGTGGGAAGGGGCCTTAAATCCCACTCAGTTCCAACCCCGACACCTCCCACTGTCCCAGGCTGCTCCAAGCCCCGTCCAGCCTGGCTTTGGGCACTTCCAGAGCTCCAGGAGCAGCCACAGCTTCTCTGGGAATTCCATCCCAGCCCCTCAGCACCTCACAGGGAGGAATTCCTTCCCAAAATCTGCGGAAGGATGTTTAAATTCCGGGCAGCAGATCCCGTGGTTCTGCTATTCCTCCTCTGGAGTGGACCCCGCACCTCCTGCCCAGAATTCCACCCCCACCCCGAGCCTGACCCGGTGCCATTCCCACCCCCAGCAGGCTCAGGCCTCATTTTGCTCCCTGTTGCCTTTTTCCAGAGGGGATTTGGAAATCGTCTACCCCGAGGTGGGCGACGTGAGCTGCTCCTACATCCCCAAGTGCCACGGGTACCGCCAGCGCCTGAGCCGCGAGTGGGGCAAGCCCCGCGTCCGCTACCCCTGGGCCGAGAAGGTGAGGCCCTGCTCCGGCTTTTCCGCGTTCCCAAAGGAATTTCCTGGCATCGGGATGGCTTTTGAACCTTTTTTTCCACGTGTCCCCATCGATTCAGGGCTTTGGTTGGAGGCTGAGCTGTGGATAAATGGAATTGCCCTTTTTTGGTGACGTTTTTGTCATTTATTTTAATTTTTTCCTACACCTTTTTTTCCCACGTTCAGATCTTTTTTTTTTTTTACATCCGTGAGACCGTTGATAATTTTTTTTTTTCTACATTGGCCTTTTGCTAATTTTTTTTTTCTACTTTTTTACCCATTTTACAGCTATTCCAGCCACGTTGTAGCCATTTAATGAATTATTTTCACCCCCACATTTCATTAAGAATATTTGCTGCATTGCAACCATTATTTTACCTATAAATGCAGCCATTTATCAATTTTCCTACATTAACTTTTAAAACAATTAATTAAATTTTTTATATGCTATGCCCATTTAATTAAGTGTCCAAGAGGTAGCAAAGAAATTATTCTTTTTTCCTACATGTGGCCAATTAATGATTTAATATTTTGCTATTTGTGGCCTCCTAATGATTTAAATTCTTGGTCCATTGTGGCTACTTTCTGAAAAGGAATTAAATGACCACAATGTAGGAAAAATAGAAATTAAGTGGCCAAATGTGGAGAACAGTTTAATTCATTTTATTTCGGTGTTGTGGCCACTGAATATTTATAATTTTTGCTGCATTTTGGCCATTTCAATTTTGTTTCCTCTACTTTGGCCACTTCATTTTTGGTACATTCCCACCACTGATTTTTCACTCTGTCGTGGACGTTTCATTTTTTTGCCACAACTCAGCCGCCAAAAAAAAAAAAAAAAAAAAAATTAAATTTCAAAATCTCCACTGCAGATTTTATTTTTACATCTTTTTAGTCACCTTTTCAAAGCCATCCCGGTCTCGGGGCGGGCTCTGGGATCTCCGATGGAATTTTGGGATCGGGGAAAGGGAGCCGGGAGATCGCGGTGCTGCTGTTCCCTCCTGTCACCACCAGGTGGCAGCATTGAACTGCCCGAGCTGCAGCGCCGCCCGGACTGGGAGGAACTGGGAGAACTGGGAAGAACTGGAGGAACCAGGAGCACTGGGAGCACTGGGGGGAACTGGGAGCACTGGGAAGAACTGGAGGAACCAGGAGCACTGGGAGCACTGGGGGGAACTGGGAGCACCGGGAGGAACTGGGAGGAATTGGGAGCACTGGGAGGAACTGGGAGCACTGGAAGGAACCGGGAGCACTGGGAGGAACTGGGAGAAACTGGGAGCACTGAGAGAACTGGGAGCACTGAGAGGAACTGGGAGAACTGAGAGGAATTGGGAATGCTGCGAGCACTGGGAGAAACTGGGAGCACTGGGAGAAACTGGGAGCACTGGGAGGAACTGGGAACACTGAGAGGAACTGGGAGAACTGAGAGGAATTGGGAACGCTGTGAGCACTGGGAGAAACTGGGAGCACTGGGAACACTGGGAGGAACTGAGAGCACTGAGAGAAACTGGGAGAAACTGCGAGCACTGGGAGAAACTGGGAGAACTGGGAGGAACTCAGAGGAACTGGGAGCACCGAGATCTCCCGGGGGCCGTGCTGGGGGTGCTGCAGGCAAGGGGAGGTGACACTAAATGGGGTGACACCGGGGTCTTTTGGGGGACACCCTGCGCCGTGATCCCAAAGCTGTCCCAGGATGTGGTGTCGCCTCGTAGCTTCCCCAAATCCCAGTGAAATCCTGGCTGGCACCCCAAAAACCGCCAGATCCCAATAACTGTCATAATTCCCATCGCCACTTCCAGCCCTGGGAGCTGCTAAGGGCGAGCTCAGCTCTGCTGGCGTTACCTCAGAGCATGAACAATCCGTTTTTCCGGCTCTTCCCCGCCGTTTGGGAAGTCTCTTCCCCCTGTGGATCACATGGTCGGAAGTAAAACTTTTCCTTAAAGATGCCTGATTCTTCCAAAATGATCCAAAACAATCCTCCTTGCTGGCAGAGGCTGCTGCACCCAGACCCATCCCTGGCTCCGCACGGCTTTCCAGGAGCTTGAAGTTTCCCCGGGATCTGGGCAGTTGTTCTTCCTTTTATTTTAGTCCTGGAAAGCCAAGCAGGGCCGGGAGAAGGGAAGGGACTCTCCAGGATGGTGCTGGGGGCTGGAACGCTGCTGCTGCTGGCTGTGGAAAGGATTTTGGGGATAAGACCCTTCCAGGCTGTGATCCCGGAATCCTCAAAGTGCAGGGGAGGGAATCCGAGCAGAATCCGGCTGTGGGAAGGATTTTGGGGATAAGACCCAAACTCTTCCAGGCTGTGATCCCAGAATCCACAAAGAGCAGGGAAGGGATTCTGATCTGGGGGGTGTCACCTGTTTATTTTGGGGTGGGATTCCAGCTGTGGCTCCGGGGGGTCCCCAGGGAGCCCCTGGCAGGGCTGGAGGCTCCGGCTGGCAGCGGGAGTGGCTCCGCTGGTGGATTTGGCACCGTTTCCTTCCGAGACGTCGCGGCACATCTTGCGCTGAGGCGGCGTCTGAGGACACGGGGCCCTGCTGCTTCCCGGGGTTTGCCGTGGGTTTCTCCTCTGGCCTTCCCAAAAACCCCTGGGAATGATCCGGCTGCAGGGTCCGGACTGGGAGTTCGTTTTGGGAAGGGGCTGGGTGGCCGTAAACCTGTCACAGAGGACTGGCTCTGAATTTCCTCAGGTTTTTATTTAATGGGAATATACAATTTTCTTATTCCTGAACCTCTGAGGATGCTTTGGGATAATCTTTTTCCCTCCTAAACTCACCCTAAATTGAGTGGGAACAAGAGCTGTGCATGAGAGTCGAGCTGAGGCATGAGAGTTGTTTGCATGGTTTATGGGGGTATTTCTAAACTCAGGAAATTTGATTATTTTTAATTTATTCCCAAATGAGAGTGGGAAACTTTGGCAAAGCCAGGTTTTCTCCATCCCTCTGTGGTTCTCCAGTGGGATGCTCCAGCTCAGCCACCCTGGATGGGGTGAGGAGGGCTGGCTGAAGGGCTGGAGATGCTTTTCCCATCCAAATCCGTGGCAGAAAATCTCGGGGTTTGAGGATGCAAAACTTGTGTAGGAAGTGTCGGCTTTCTGTGGAACACTTTGTCTCTTCAAGAAAAACAAGCACCAAAAAAGCCGAATGCGGAGCGTTTGTTTTTCTCTCTAGAAATATTTACCGGTTTTCCCAAGGGTGGAGGGGGAATGGGAGGTTCCCCATCCTTGTCCCAGATATTTGAGGTGGGTTTTTGGGGTCGCTTTTGTGCCCGAGGTCCTTCCTTACGGCCTCGATGCCCCTCAGTGACGGGAACACCGATGGTTTTGGGGTGAAGGAGCTGAAAGTGCGGTGGCATCTTGCAAAGCTGAGCTCTGACGGCAGCAAAACCTGGCCTGGGGGACTTTAAGGCATCATTTTAGGGTGGATTTTAATATTTTGTGATGTTTAAACACCGAGCTGCAGAATCCAGCTTTATCAAACATCAATTTGGCACCCAAATCCCCCATTTGGGGGCAGTTTTTGGTGCTGTGGGGGCACCTGTTGTGTGTGGCTGCACCTCCGCGAGCAACAGGCTCAGGGAAAGGAGTCAGGGATGCACTGCCAGGCACGGAACGGAGGTTCTGGGTGGTTTGGATCCCTTGGAAAACCTTTAACAGCTCTGTCCTGGTGGGCAGAGGTCTGGGAGCACGGGAGATGCAGCCCTGGGATGCTTGGGATGCTGAATCCATGGAAGATGCAGCCCTGGGATGTTTTATCCGTGGGATATCAGCCCTGGGATGTTCAGATGAAGGGAAATCAGCCCTGGGATGTTCAGGGTGTTCAATCCATGGGAGATGCGGCCCTGGAATACTCAGGATGCTGAATCCGTGGGAGATCAGCTCTGGGATGTTCAGGATTTTCAATCTATGGGAGATGCAGCCCTGGAATATTCAAGATGTTCAGACCATGGGAGATCAGCCCTGGGATGTTTGGGATGTTTTATCCATGGGAAATGCAGCCCTGGGATGTTCGGGATGTTTTATCCACGGGAGATCAGCCCTGGGATGTTCAGTCCTCACTGGAAAACTCCCCTGAGCACATCCCAATCTCCCTTTGGGTCCCACTGGCCCTCGAAACCCCAAACATCCAAGTACCCACAGCACCTTCCCAAAATCCGCAGCCCGGGAGCTGCTGGAGGCCCTTTCCTGGCCAGGGAAGCGGGAGAACATCTGGAACGACGGGAAACGCGTCCTCCTCGTCCTGCCTCGATATTGCTTCGCTCAAGCAAAAATAAATTGGAAAAGAAAATTGGCCCTGGCACCAATTTGGGGCAGGTTTCTGGAGTGCGCGGCGCAGCAGAGGCGCCGACGGTGATGGATCGCTGCATTAACCCCAACCCGCGTCCCCTGATTCCCTTTTATTACCACTCGCGGTGGCAGACAGAAAAACAGATTACACTGGAGATCAAATCGATAGGAACTTTATTTACTGGCCTTTTAAAAACATATTTCTGGGCTTTATAAAAACATACGGCAGATGCCAGGGATGGGCCTTGTCTCCTTGTTAAAAAGCAATTTACCTGTGCTGGAGCCGCTACCTTTTACCTGCTCCTCCAGATTCGTTTTCATCCCAAGGTTTGACAACTTCCTTAGAGGCTTCTTTAGGTTGTGCCATCGGTTTTTTTAGGATATGGGAAGGAATTGGATTTTTTTTCCCAGACAAAATCTAGAAATAAAATTTGGTTTTTAGGGTTCCTACCCTGAATTCAACTTTTTAAAACTTGTTTTTGGAAGAAGCAGCAAAAATTTGCACATCCCTGAGCTGAACTCCTTCCTGCTGCTCTACAGCTCACTGGGATAAAGGTTGGGATGAGCTGGGGCTGGAAAGGCAGCTGGAAAAGCCCTCCCAGCTGTGGGAGCCATGGGATGAGACCCTCAGGGGTGACTTTGAGCTTTTTGTGCCTAAATCCGTGACCAGCACCCAGGGGTGCTGCCGTGGGGCTGGAGAGGTCCCGGGGTTCCCTTGGGAATGGGAGCCCAGGGAGGGAAGAGCAGGAGAATGAGCTTCTCCCAAGAAAAGGCAGAAAGTTCCCTCTGATTCTACCCCGGCCTTGTCCCCAATTTTCCCTGGCTGGGGACAGGCCTGGTGGGGACAGGCCTGGTGGGGACAGGACTGGCTGGGGACAGGCCTGGCTGAGGACAGTCCTGGTTGGGGACAGGACTGGTTGGGACAGGCCTGGTTGGGACAGGCCTGGTTGGGGACAGGCCTGGTTGGGGACAGGGCTGGCTGGGGACGGGGCTGGTTGGGGACAGGGCTGGCTGGGGACAGGGCTGGCTGGGGACAGGGCTGGCTGGGGACAGGACTGGTTGGGGACAGGCCTTGCTGGGGACAGGCCTTGCTGGGGACAGGGCTGGCTGGGGACAGGCCTGGTTGGGGACAGTCCTGGTTGGGCACAGTCCTGGCTGGGGACACGCCTGGTTGAGGACAGGATGATTTATAAAAGGTTCTGTGCTCTGGGCCCATTATGTGGGGAATCATTTGTGTGAGGAAATTGATGAACTCCTAACAAAGACTGCTCGGTCCCCTCTCGGGGCCGTGCTGCAGTGGTGGCAGGAGGGGACTCGCGGCTGCCCGGGGAGGGCCCTTTTTGTGGCACTCAGGTTCCATCCAAGCCGCGTTTCAGAGGATGGTTGGAAGCAGAAGATTGCTGACAGTTTGTGTATCCCTGCTGGCTCGTGGAGCCGTCTGGAGCTGAGGAGCCACCAGCGCGGTTTTCTGCCTCTCTCAGTCCTGTCTGGGCTCCTCAGAAACAATGCCCAACATTCCTTCCCGCTGCTGTCAGCCCGAGATTCCCGGGATGAGCCCAAGCCCCCGGTGATGAACCCCTCCCTCCCTCTGGGTTGGGTTCCCATGCTCCGTGGCATTCCAGCATCCCTGACTTCAGAGGGCTTGCAGCCCTTTCCTCAGAGAGGGATCTGAGCTTCCAAAGGGCCTCTTTGAGGGCTTTACAGTGGGGTGGCAAAGCCAAAAAAAAAATGCGTGTGCTGATGGCTGTCCGTGCCTCCTCAGCCCTGTCCTCTGCTGACCCCCAGCGCCGCTGCTCCCATGGGGGATTCACTCGGGATGGGACCCCTCTGAGCCAAGCACGGCTCGGAATCCCACCCTTCTGGGGAGAAGGAAGGTTTTCCCCTCAATGGAAATGGTTTAACAGCACAACATGGGGTGTTATCCCCCAGCAGGCCCCGTCCCACCGCAGGGGACCGACGGGCAGCTGGTGCCACGCGCCAGGAGAGCCTCGTTCCATGAGCAATCCTGGCAGGAACGTCACTTGAATGTCACTTCTCATTCATCTCCCGACCTCCCTGTTCGCTGGACCCTTCACCATCCTGGACAAACAACGTCCCCCTGCGGGCAGGAGGCCGGGAAGCACCTCCAGGTCATCCCCATGTGCCGGAATCTCCCGCTCGTTCCTCGTTTATCGGCGGCAAAAACGTTTGAAGCCGCTGCTGATTTCTCCCTTTGATCCCTGTAAACACTATACAGTAATCAAAGTTTAAGCTGCTTTGGGTGAAATAATTGCTTAACAATCATATAAGACAAAGTGATTCAACAAATGACAATTAGGACTTGTGATCTACAGAACAGATGCATTCAGTGTAGCATATTATAATGTGCTAATAGGAGATTGACAGCACAATAATAGGAGAGAACAGCCACTCAGCCTATAATTCCCAACCAAATGTGAGGCTGTCCACAGAGCTCAAATCCGAACAGGCTGTAAAATTAGAGGTAAGAAGGCACAAGTTTCACAAAGACTCATTAGCAGGTTGGCTGTGAATTTCCAAGGAAGGGGGGAAAATTCCTGCTGGAGGATTTACTCGCGGAGGGAAGGAAGGGGAGGGGGGGGCCCTCAACCTCCGCACGTCTTTACGTTGGGAATGAGTAACCTCTATCACACTGGGCTCCAACAGGCTGGAGCTGCTGCTGCTGCCGGATGCCAGCCAGGTTTGGGAGCAGAGGGTGGCTCCCGTGCCGTGGCAGCTGCCGGGGGATGGAGGCGTCGCTCGGCGTTGCCGCTCAGAGCAGACAACGGTGCGAAGGACCACATGAAATTCAGGCTGATATGAGCACAGAGCTCCACCGGGCATTCCCGACGGGAATTGGGCACTTCCCAAGCCTTAAATGATCCTGATGGGTGACAGGGGCACCCTTTAGACCTGTCCATGGGAATTAAGGCTTGTGATGCTCTTCTCTTTGGGGACATCGAGGGACGGGGGCTGTCAATCCCCACGGCCCCGGCACGTGCGGAGGCAGGAGCTGGGATCCATCCCTGAACCCCTCCACACCCCGGGGTAACGTGCTCTGTGTGCTGCTCTCTCCTCTCTCCTTCCCCGGCAGCTTTGGAGGCAGAGAGATCAAAGGAACTTAAATTTCCAGCTCTGGTGACAAAACAGATTTCGGCTCGTCTCGTACTTCCCGTGCCCCGCGCACGTGTTCCACCAACATGGAATTGGACCATATTTTATTATCAAATAAACATGCCAGAAAATGCACTTTTTGTGCATGGGGGAGGATGAGGAGGTTTGGTAATTAAAACTTCCATCCATCAACGCTTCGCTCCCAGAGATAATTGTGCTGCTCTCGCAGATGCAGATTTTGTGTGGAATTAACCAGTGGAAATTGGAGCTGGTGCTGGGTTGTCTGAGGGGATGGGATGTGCCATGGGCTGTCCAGGATTCCAGTGGAATATCCTGGGGAAGGTGTGATCGTGCTCTGGTCGGCAATTTGTTGGGAATTTGGCTTTTTGTCTCTGTTTATTGCATGGGCAAATGCTTTATATCCACTTTATTTTCACCCGTTAATCCAAAAGCTGCAGGGATGCACCTGCCAGGTGGGTCTGGCATAAAATACAGAGATTTTACATGAATTTTATTAATTGCAGAGCCAAACTGTGTTGTAGAAACAGATGAATCTGTTGAAAACAACCTGATTTTCCTTTCCCCTTGCCCCATCTTTGGGATTTTCCCGGGATGCCGCAGCCTGTGCTGTGCCAGTGTGGGCGTCGGGCACTCGGAATCTCAGAGCCTTTAACCGGGGTGACATTGGAGCTGCAAAGATCCTTCCCCTCATCCCAACCCCACGACTTATTTTTGAGGAGACCCTCAGGAAGCGCTGCCCCCACAGAAGCTGGAGCCAGAAGCCAGAACCTGTCTGGGTTTCAGAGACCACGGGGAGGGGGGGTCGATGCAGATCAATGAGCCCCGAGGGGACCTGTCACCCTCGTGGTGTCTCCTGACATCCCCCGGACCCGCCTGGGCTTTTTCAAAAGGAATTAGCGGCGTTTCGGGTGGGCAGGAGGGTTGACAGCAGAGAGCAGGTTCCTCCCGATGCTGCTGGCGCTTGAAAATTGAATTTGTGGGGTCTGGAATTGTGTTTAATCGTGAGGGAGCTGGGCATGGCTCCCCTTCATCTTCCTCGTCTCCCCAGCAACCTTCCCAGCTCCTCCTGATTCCATGGGGCCCCTGGAACCCCCACAGCTCTGGCCTTGGACTTATTTTGGGCTGGGAAAGGCTCCAGGACCTCTGGAATTCTGGGCTGGGTGTACTGGGGGGGTCTCAGCTCCGTCACTCTCCCTGTTCCAGGCAGGGGTTGCTCTCCCTGATTTTCAGAGGGCTCCGGGAGCAGCCAGGCCCTCCCGGGTTTCTCTGGGATGTGATATTTGCTGAGGAAAATCCGGGAACTGGGACTTGCCGGGTGCTGGGCAGACGGCAGTGAGGTGTGGGAGAGGTGTTTGCCTGTAAAACACACCCTGACCCTGCTGCCACCCTCCCGTGGGATTATCCCAGCATCTCCCAGCCCTCTCTGGCATCTGGGATGCCTCCAGCCCGAGTTTTGGCAGCGGATGCCCTTCAGCAGCCCTTGCCAGGTCCCTTCCTGGCAGGGAATCCTGCTCCGTCCTGCTTTGCCACTCCAGCTGCACTTCCCAAACATCACCTCCCACTCCCGGGAGCATCCCGGGGAGCTCAGCCTCACCCCTGGGCTCGGAGCATCCTTCCCGGGAGCCCTCCCTCCTCCCCTGCAGCATCTTCCCAGTGCCTCCCCGCCAGCACAGGAGCTTTTTTCCATGGATGAGTAATTCCTCCCAATTTGGGGGCTCCTTCCTGCGCTGTAACAACCCTGAGCTCGCCTGCCTTTTTTTCCAGCTGCCAATCTGCAGCAGAAATTCCCCTTTTTTTTTT
>VZTJ01003396.1:57423-77686 GCA_013397795.1 Orthonyx spaldingii
TTTTTTTTTTTTTAAAGGGAAAAAAAAAAGGTTGGGGGAAGGGGAGGAGAAAAGAAAAAAATACCCAACCGTCACCACCCGTCTAAATTCACCTTATTTTTACTTCTATTAAAATTTCCCCTCCGGAATTTTGATAAGCTGGGAAAAAAATGAGGCACACCAGCGAGCTTCACCCGAGGGGAGAGCTGAGGCCCGGGGATGAGGGGGAGGAATGTGTTTTGGGGCAAAGAGTAAGTTTAGAACTATTTTTCTCTTAACTGGAGCACTTAGCTGCACTGCAAGCCATTCATCTTGTGCTTTAATAACTCGTTCTCCCTGCGAGATGGGATATCACAGCCCTGGATATTGCTTTTCTTGGGACCCAGGATCAAAGATGGATCTGCTTCCTCTAATAAAATACGTTTTCATTGGAATTGAAATAATTTTCTGCACCCTGCTTTTCCACTTTATTTTGAGTGCTGGGTTTTTCCTTGCCCCAAATCCCCCTTGCTGGCCTGGCATTTCTCTATTTCCCTTCCCAGACGATGGAAATACAAATTCCTTCATTCTCCCTCACCCCAGGGGAGCTCAAAGTGCTGCCATTTGCCTTGGGCTGCCTCTAATCAATTGATAAATCAGATATTTATGATTTATAGAGTATAGTTGACATCCAGGGAGTCTCCCCTGCTGTGGGAGCTGATGCATTTTTGGGGTGTCGCGGCGTTTGTGACCATTTTATCCTTTTTTTTGCCACTTTTTAATCAACAATTCATCCCCTGGAGCGAACATTTCCCTGTGCAGCAGCTTGTGCCTGTCCCCCGGGGGTGTGACGAGTTTGCAGGGCCTCGAGGCCGGGCTGGGGAAGGAGGTTTGGAATCCTGGAAGGTTTTTCTGGGAGCAGAGGGAGCTCTCGGCTCGCGGCTCCGCCGCTTCCCGGCGCCGCCTCGCCGGGGTTAAAATCCTGAAACAAAACTTCTCCCTTTCATGTTCCCCTCGCCCGACTGTCGCTTAACTACGCATTTGATCTCGGCATCTCCGCGAGAAGGTTCAGAGCCTGATCAGGGATTAATGGGAAGCAGGAATTAAGCGTCGGATCAAAGCAGCGGCGTTTGGGGGGATGCGGGAAGGTGGCACCGGGGGGACACGGGGGACACGGGGAGGTGGCTCCTGGCTCCAGCACAGCCCGGGGAGCATTGAATGATCCCGTGATTTGGGGAAAAAACCCCAAATTTCCCCCTGTCCCCCATGGATTTGCATCACCAGCCTCAGTTTTTGGGGGGGAGGCACATCCACGGCGCCAAAGCTGCTCCGCAGCCCCTCAAAAATCACCTCAGAGGGTCCCTGTCCCACGGCAAGGGACCGTCACCTCCACCCGGAGCTCCGAGGGGCTCGTGGCTCTGTCTCCAGAGGTTTTCCAGCCTTTGGGAATGCTGGCGGCAGCCGCGCTCCCCGCAGCACCAGAGCCCAGGAGGCGTGGAAGGAATTCCCTCGTTAAACAAATATTTGGGGAGTGGGAAGAGGAGGGGGGGCGGCAGCGCTGCTGAGCCCCCCGAGATGCTGCAGCCCCCCAAAGGCTGAGCTCCCCAAAATGCTGCAGCCCCCCAAGATGCTGCAGCCCCCCAAGATGCTGAACCCCCCAAAATTCTGTGGTTCCTTAAGCTGCTGCAGCCCCCCAAAATGCTGAGTCCCTCAAAAGGCTGCAGTCCTCTAAAATTCTGTGGTCCCCCAAGATACTGAGCCCCCCTGTTCTGCTGAGGACCCCAAAATGCTGCAGTTCCCTAAGATGCCAGAGCCCCTCAAAATTCTGCAGTCCTCCAAAATTCTGCAGTCCCCCAAAATGCTGCAGCCCCTCCAAAATGCTGCAACCCCCTAAGATCCTGCAGCTCCCCCAAGATGCTGAGCCCTCTTATTCTGCTGAGTCCTCCAAAATTCTGCAGAGCCCAAAATGCTGCAGCCACCTGAGATGCCAGAGCCCCTCAAAATTCTGCAGCCCCCCAACGTTCTGCAGTCCCTTAGGATGCTGCAGCCCTTCCAAAAATGGGGCAACCACGCAAGATCCTGCAGCCCCCCGAAGATGCTGAGCCCTCCTGTCCTGCTGAGCCCTCCAAACTTCTGCAGACCCCAAAATGCTGCAGCCCCCCCGAGATGCCACAGCCCCCCAAAATTCTGCACCCCCCCCCAAAATTCTGCCCAGCCTCTTCCCCACCACTCACAGCCCCAAGGGAGGGCAATGGCAGAGCCAGGGTGACCCTGCAGTGGGAGCAGCGTCTTGCACCCACCAAATTTGCAAAATCAGAGTTTTTAGCCATTAAAACTGTTGCAATTCCTGCCTGGACCCGGCTGTTTTGGGGGGATAATCCCGGGTGGGGGCAGGGGCCACACAGCAGCCCCAGGGGTCGGGATTGAGTCGCTGCTTGAGGCTTTGCCCTGGTTTGGGGTGCAGCTGCTGGAGCTCATCCTGTCCTCGCTGCTCCTGGGAGTTCTCCCTCCTCGTGGAGGGGCAGGTCACACACAGCCGAGGGATTTGCCAAATTTCTTCCAGCTGGAGTGAAAAGCCTGGGAATTTGGTTGGAGAGCTGGCCGTGAGGGAGAAGCAGGCTCCTGGTGTTGGGGAGCTGGGTTGGGGCTCTGAGCCTGGCCTTTCCCGGGATATCCATGAGCTGAGCCAGCCCAGGAGCGGCTGCTGGCAGCGAGGGAGACCTGGGAGCTGGAGTCTGGCACCTTTCCCATTGGAAAGTGAAGGAATGTTTGGAAAACATTTCGTTACCTTTTGGTCTTCTCTTGTTGGAATGTCACTGCACGGACAAAGGAGAGATGTGCAAAGCCACTCTGTCCCCTGCAGTGACACAGCCTTCACATGTGGTTTTCCCAGCAAAATCCAGGATTTGGGAGAGGGATACCCGCAGGTGGATGAATCCTGTGGGGTCCCTACCTGAGCGATGCCACCCATGTGCCACCCCGGGGTTTAAACCCCAACAGACGCCGCCTTTCCAGGAAAATCCTTTATAAACCACTTATTTAATCTCCTGCATCCAGGGTAGGAATTGCACTCCAAGGGCTGCTTTTCCCAAGGGCCTGAGGCCACGAGGCAGAGCCGTGGAGGAGGAATGGGGTGAAATCTCTGCCCCCTCTTTGCACACCTCAGCACACAACAAAACCTCCTCCTCTGGGTGATTAAAACCCCACCACACACACACACGAACCCACGGCAGCCTCCAAACAGTGAATTAAACGAGGATGAAAGGCAAATGCCAGCTCTGGCAAAACCCTAGGAAAGGAGCCATCAGCTCTCCGCATCGTCCTGGGATTTTCAAACCACGCCAATGGAATTTGGCCGCTTCATTTCATTCACTGTCAATCAGCGTCGCTGCTACTGATGCTTCCTCCTCTTTTTAGATCCCCCATTTCTTTTGGCGATGCCCAGAGCGCAGTTGTATCCCAGCCAGGCAGCCCTCATCACCAAGCGATTAAATCATCGGGAATAAAACCAGGAGAGACATCTCTTCTCAGACATAATAGTAAAAAGGGGGTGGCGGGGATGGGGAGGGGGGCGACGGCTCCGGGTCTATTTCTGCTCTGATGTGTCCTGGCGCCGCCGGAGCCTTCCCCGGGTGCCGAGCTGTGCCGGCGGAGCAGCGGCTGCAGGTGGCAAAGAGGGATGTGCAGGGAGGGATCCTGCACCCAGCTGGGTTTTCCTGGTGTCCCAAAGTCCCTGGTGCAATGGGTCGGTTCTGTTTTGGGTTCGGGTCCTGCCGCAGCCGTGCTGGGTTCCCACAGCGTCCCAAAGCCGCCGGTCCAAGAGGTTGGTTCTGTTTTGGGGCCGGGTCCTGCCGCAGCCGTGCCGGGTTCTTGCCTGTGCTGGGGCTATGTAGAGGGATTGGAGTGTTGGGAATGTGGGCATCACACCCAGGCCTGGGCATTCTGACATCCAAGGGTCCTGATCCCCGAGGATCCTGGTCCTGGAGCACCCTGACCCCTGAGCATTCCGATATCCATGGGTCCTGACCCCTGAGCACCCTGATCCCTGAGCATCCCGACCCCCTGAGCATCCTGGTCCCTGAGCATTCTGATCCTTGAGCATCTCAGCCTCTGAGCATCTTGACCCCTGAGCATCCTGACCCCTGAGGATCCTGGTCTTGGAGCATGCTGATCCCTGAGCATCCTAATCCCTGAGGATCCTGGTCCTGGAGCATCCTGATCCCTGAGTATCCTGACCCTGAGTATCCTGACCCCTGAGTGTCCTGACCCCTGAGCATCTCAGACTCTGACCATCTCAACCTCTGAATATCCTCACCCCTGAGCATCTCAGTCCCTGTGCATCCCAACCTCCAAGGATCCTGACCTCTGAGCATCCTCACCCCTGGGCGTTCTGATGCCTGAGCTTCCCAGCCCCCAAGCATTCCATACCCTGAGCATTCTGATTCCGGAGCATCCCAGCCTCTAAGCAGCCCAGCCTTTGAGAATCCTGGTCCCTGAGCATTCTGACCCTTGAGCATTCTGATCCCTGAGCATCCTGACCTCCAAGAATCCTGACCCCCAAGTATCCCGGTCTCCAATCATTCAATCCTCTGAGCATCCTGACCCCTGAGCACCCTGGCTCTGAGCATCCCAGTCTCTGAGCATCCCTCTCTCCAAGCGTCCTGACCCCTGATCATCCTGACCCCCAATCATCCCAGCCTCCGATCATCTCAACCTCTGAGCATTCCGACCTCTGAGCATCCTGGCTCCCAGGCATTCCATCCTTCACATCACCCAGCTTTTGAACCAGCATCCAGCCTCGAAGCATGCCTGGCCCTGAGTGTCCTGGCCCCGTGCCCTCCCCAAGGGCAGCTTCCTCCCAGCCTCTAAAATCGAGTGCTTTAATAACAGACTGTAAAGAGACCGTGGAGACAGGGGGGGAAATAATTGTGTGATCCAGGGTTATCGGTTCACCGAGTGTTTCCTGCCCTGGATTTGGCCATTCCCGGGATAAAACTGAGTGATGGTGGCTGCCTTAATGAAAATGCCTGTCCCTGGGAAACACCAGTGTGACCATTCCAACCCTGTTGTGTCCGAGTGGTCCTGAACCCCTTTTTCCTGCAGGAGTTTGCAGCAGCAGCTTGACCCTGGCTTTGTGTGTCAGGGTTGTTGGAAGCTGCTTTTATTTATTTTATGGTTGTTTTTATTTATTTATAAGGGTTTTATGTTTAAACATAAAGATTTAGGAAATCCCACCCTGCTCATCACATCCCTGGGGCTGCTCCAGCCGCTGCCACCACACCTGGCTCTGTTCCGAGTGGCAAAGTTGGGCTCAGATCCCAGCTTTTCCCACACGAAACAAAACCCCTTGGGGTGGGAATCCAAAACTTGCCATCCCAGAGGACCATCCACAAGTGGCTGCACAGCCAGGCTGGGGAGTGATGGCTCTGGGGGGTTGTTTGTTTGGGAAATGGGATCGAAAATAAGCCGTGGAGTGCTGGCACAGCCTCCGAGCGGGGCAGCGCAGGGCTGGGCCAGCCACTGCTTTTTAATTCCAGAAATGTCACTGAGTCACGAATGACTCATAATTATAATGGGAGACATTTCCAACCCGGTGCATGACTCGGAGACGTCTTCCAGGGATATTAGAGCTGTTTGTAAAGCCCAGGCCTTGCCCTGGCGCTGTCCCTCCCTCCCTGGCTGCTCTGTGTCCCCGCCTCGGCCGCGGTGACAGCCCAGCCCTGCTGAGGATGCTCCTCCGTGTCCCGTGGGATCGGGGCGACATTCCCTGGGATCAGGGGGACGCATTAACGCTCCCTATCAGGTGGCAGGTGTCTATTAAAGTGACTCCATCACCGCTGCCCTCGGCCTGCCCTTGACCCGGGGCTGGGCCTGCAGACAGCTCCGTGTCACGCGCGGCCTCCGTGGGCGACCTCAGGGATTTGGGCTGGATGAGGGGCAGCGAGGGGGGGAGCTGTGTCTGAGCAGCATCTGGGTTCACTCTGCCACCATTCCCACCCCTCCCACACAGGGAAATTGTCCTTCCTGAGGTGACAGGAAGGGGACAGGTCTGTGAGGTGTCCCCACTCACGGATGCGGTGGCATCCAGGGGTGACGCTCCCCTCGGAGATTCCTCAGCACCTCCTCTTCCCATAGATCACTTTATCCCGGCCTCCGGAGCCAATTATTTAATCAGGATTGGTGTGAATGAAACGAGGGAGGTGTTTGATCCATTCAGACCGGTCCAGGGCTCTGGGGTGACCGGTGTGGGTCGGTGCCGGCGCCGGTCCTGGTGCAAGGCCCTGAGCCGGGCCCGGGGAGCCGTGCGCTTCCCTCCTCGCTGGAAATACTTTCTCACCAAATAGCATTAAATATTCCTGAGCTGTGAACATCTTGGACTGATTTTATTTTCCATAAATAAACTTGTTGGGAGATATTTGGAGATGGGCCTAAGCTGCAGAGCTTGGACTGGCTCCCAAATCTCGCTGCTGTTTGGGCTCGAGGGGTTGGTTCAGGATTGTTTCGAGCTTTATTTCGGTTTCAGGGGGTTGGGATTAAAGAGGTGCCCTCAAACAGGACCCTCTCAGTGCTTTCCCAAAATCCATGATCCCCACAAATGCTGTTGATGGCAGGAGAGGGGATCACAGGTGTCCCCTCACCTCCAGACATGGCTATAGGGTTCTATCCAGAGGGGATGGGCATTTTGGAAGCAGCATTTCCAGCAGGATCAGCTGGATTCTTCCAGAGGCACTAAATCCCAGTTTTTTGGGATCATGGATGCTCCATGTTTTAGGCACTGTGGGGTTTTGGGGTGCAAATCTTTCCTTGTCACACAGACAAGGTGCCCCTCACCCAATCAGTCCCAACTGCAGACGCCTCCAGCCTATCCCAGCTTCTTGCTGGAATTCCTTTGCTTTCCAGATTGGACAAAGAAAAAGCAGAAAAAGAGAGATTTAAAAAAAAAAACAACAAAACAAAAACAAACCAACAAACCCAAACAATGATGTTTATTTATTTTCCAATGGAGAAATGAAGTGGGAGAGCTGCAAGGACGTGTTTGCAAACCTGCTCCCGGCGAGGCGCATCCAGAGCAGGCCGGATCCGTGGGGCAGGGAGGTTTAATTCCCTTTTTTCCCCAGCAGCGCCGAGCGTTTCCCGCCTGTCCCTGTGCCTGATTAGCAGTGACAAGTACAGGATTGCTCTTTTGGTGAGCGCACATGCTCCCCAAACCCCTGGCCGTGCCTCAGCCTCGCCTTCCCTTCTTCTCCCTCACTCCCCAGGTTTATTCCGGGGGGGAGAGGAGCCTAATCCACCCTGTAAACTCTGTCACATCCTCATTAATTTGGCCATGTCTCCTCTGCTCGCCTTAGGGAAGCGTCACATTTTTAACGAGGCTCCGGGGGGGCTTCGTTGTGACAGCTGAGGTGGGAAAGGTGCAGCGTCAGGGTTTGCGGCGCTGCCGGTGCCGTGCCGGGGCTGCGTTCGGCAGCTCCGCTCCGGGGGTTTTGTCTCAGCTTCATTTCACCCGGGGTGAGGCCGCCGCTCCTGGATTTCCTGGAGGTTTAAAGCTGAGAGGGGCATGGAGCCAGAGCCAAGGGGTGCTGCTGGATTTCCACAATTCCATGGGGTTGTCACTGGAATCCCAGTGTGAGGCACTTCCAAGCCTTTAGGAGAACCCCAGGGTTTGGTACCGTGGCTCAGGACCAGCTGCCCTGGCTAATTCTGACCAATTCTGCTTTTTTTCCAACATTGTTCCCAAATTTGAGCGTTTTGTGGTGACATCTCATGGCATGGTCTTATACCCAAAGAATATTGTTAATATATCTATATTCCAAATAATATTATAGACAGTACATATATTCCCAATTAAATGTTAATATACATTATGTAGCTTCCCAATTAATTTTTAATATTTATTATGTATATTCCCAATATTTTATACATCATATTTCTCTTCCCAGTATATTATATATAATACAGCTTTCCTATACATTTATTTTACATTCCATGTATTTAATTTATAATTCCACATATCTGGCACTGCATCCCTGGGTGGTTTTGTGCTCAGGGCAAGGATCCGTGGCTTTTCTGTGTCAGGCCAGCGGCTGATCCGTAGGGATCTTGCTCCATCCTGGGAGCTCTTCTAACCCATTCTAATGCAAATGTGCATTAGCTGATAATCGGAATGTTGAGTGGATTATTTCACCCCCAGACGAGCTGCTGCAAGGCACTTTTTTTTTTTCCACTTTTAATATATTAAACAAAACAAAAAAAAAAAATCCAAACCAACCCTCCCTGCCACAAAGAAACGCACCTTGGGATTGGGATTGATCCCCAGGGATCTGGGCAGGAAGCAGGAACTCTCTTTTTCCCTCTCAAGGCCAAAAATAAATGAAGACCCACGACCTGGTGACACCCTCGAACAGCTTTATGGCATGTGCACCATAATTGCATCAGCAAACATTTGTGTTGTAATTAAAGCCAGGAGCCACCAAACCATGAGAAATCAATTAAAAGGAATCCTGGCTGTGGGAGCAGCATCCCAGCCCTCCTGCCTGTGCTGCTGAGATGCTGCTTCATCCTTTCCTTTCCCCCATCCAAGAAAAAAAAATCCCATAGAAGGGGCGGATCCCCCTAAATGTTTTTTTTTCTTCCAATCTCCTGCATTCTGGAGCATCCCTGCCCTGGGGTGTCCCAGCCTCACTGCTGGTGTGGATTTTGGTGGATTTTGGGAGTGGCTGATCTGCCCTGGGTGCACCCCAGTGTCCACATGGGATGTGGGTTTTTGGGAGCAGACACAGGTTGGGTGGTTGGTTAAAGGTGCCGGGCTCAGCTCCCGCCAGGAGCAAATGGAAACGTGCAGGAAATGGGCATTTTTTTCCATCAGGGTTTGGATTTTGGGGTATAAACAAGGAAGGGAGATCAGCCGTTAGGAACAACACCCTGCTGTGAGATGTCACTAAAAAATGTTTCGGAGTAATGGGAGAAATTTACACCCATCTACCCCCAGAAAGTGCTTTGCGCTTTCTTCCCTGTTTGGGTATAAACAGGGAAGGTCCATCCCACTGTGGGAATCATGGAATGCTGCTCCTGCCTCTGCTCCAACCCCTCAGCATCTTCCCAAAACCCCCTCTCACCGCAGGAGCAGCTTTTGGCTCAATCCATCACCCCAAAAACCGGGATTTTGTTGGAAGCCTCCACCCCCCCCCATCCTGCTCCAACCACGGAATGCTTCACCCACAGAGACTCAATTCCCCTCGTTCTCTGGGAGCTTGGAAAAGGAGTTGAATCCACCAAAACAAACCCTTCCCCTGCACGTGCGGCTGCTTCCCCCGGGAGAGGCTGAAAGAGAGACTGAAGCGCATGTGACAGATGTTAATCGCATCATTTAATGCACTCCTGGAAGGCACTCGGATCCAGGGATGGGGAGGAAGAGGAGAATACACCATTGTCTCTCGTTTCCGGCAGCATCCCCGGGGAATGGATAACCCCGGGATGCACAGCTCACCCAGGGTTTGATAGGGAGGTGGGAATGGCAGCGCTGAAATTCGGGAGCTTTCTGGTGCATCCATGGTGAATGCGCCCGTTTTGATACAAAGGAATGATGAAAAAAGGCATAAAAATGGGTTTTGTTTGGTCCTCAAAGGGCTGCTTGGGGGGAAAAATCAAGAGGGGGAAATGGGGATGGAGGGATCATGTTTGATCCACACCCTGGACCAAATATGGATACAGGAGAGGGAAAAACAGGGATGGAGGGATCACACCTGATCCACACCTGAGCATCCCTGGAGCAAACATGGACACGGGAGAGGGAAAAGTAGGGATGGAGGGATCATGTCCGATCCACACCTGAGCTTCCCTGGAGCAAACAGGGAATACAGGAGAGGGGGAAATAGGGATCACACCTGACCTGCACCTGAGCATCCCTGGAACAAACATGGACACGGGAGAGGGAAAAATAGGGATAAAAGGATCTCACCTGACCCACACCTGAGCATCCCTGGAGCAAACAGGGACACGGGAGAGGGAAAAGTAGGGATGGAGGGATCACACCTGATCCACACCTGAACATCCCTGGACCAAACACGGATACAGAAGAGGGAAAAATAATGATGGAAGGATCTCACCTGATCCACACCTGAGCAGCCCTGGAGCAAACAGGGAATACAGGAGAGGGGGAAATGGGGATCACACCTGATCCACACCTGAACATTCCTAGACCAAACAGGGTCTAGGAGAAGGATAATAGGGATGGAGGAATCACGTCTGATCCACACCTGGGGATCAAACATGGGTACAGGAGAAGGAAAATAAAGATGGAGGGATCACACCTGACCCACACCTGAGCATCCCTGTACCGAATGAGGGATACAAGAAGGAAAATTGTGATGGAAGGAACATTCCTGTTCCACACCTGAGAACCCCTGGAGCAAACACCTCCTGCTTGGCCTGGGGAACGACAAAACCCATCCAATATCCACCGTGGGCTGGAGAGGGGAGATTTGCCGGCAGCAGGGAATTGCATTTCCGAGGCAGAAGCAGCATCCCATGGTCTGTTCCCTGATTGAATTCCCCCTTGGTGACCCGGGGAGGTAATTGAGGCACAGGGGAGCCGGGGCAGATCACCCTCCCTGGAAATCAGCACCTCCAGCCACCCCCCCGACCCGGGCAGCAATTGAGGCGAGCTGACTTGAAGGTGCCTAAAAGTAACCAACTTATTGCCTAATAGATTTCTCAGTCATGAATTCGCCGTGCTCCGTATGCCCCCCAATCAGAGCAATTACGGATTTAAATGGAGCTGGAATCCGTGGTGCAGAAAATGCCTGTTTTAGCGGGAGATTGGCCAGAGGTGAGGGACCTGGAACACCCCTGGTAATGAAAGCTCTTCACAGCTTGCCGTGTTCCACCCGGGAATAATTGCTGCAGCCTGTGATACGGATCCGGCTGCGTTAATGATGCCCTGTTCCTTTTCACAGGACTCATTTTCAGCTTCCCCCATTTTTTTTTTTCCCGGGATTTCAAAGCGCCGAGGCCTCGTGGGAATTAACGCATTAACGCGGCCGTTGTGGCGCTCGGGGTATTTTCAAATGTTGTTCCCGGCTTTTCGGTCGGGATCAGGGATGGGGAGCCTCGGGAGAGGGTGGCTGGAGGGGAATGGAGTGTGTGTGACACGGGTGTCATCCCTCTGTCCGTCGCATCTGGAATTTATTCGCCGTGACAGGATGGATTTGTCAGAACAAAACATCCATCAGGAATTTTTAAAAAAATTAAAACACTTAAAAAAAAAAGATGTTTTGGGTTGGAACTAAAACTCCCATTAACTTCCAAACGAAAACCACATCCAAGGGAGACAGTTGGCTTCTCCTCTGAGTTTATTATTAAATATTTTACCAGGGAGGGAAGTTCTGAGCTGAGCATCTTTTCCCTCCTGTTCCTGGCAAGAGTAGTTTGTGTGGAGGGAGGGTGAGTTCTTGGTTGTTTTCCCGAAGCTCTTCCTGGGGGTAGATGGGTGTAGATTTCTCCCATTATTCCTGGATTTAAACAATTTTTTAATGAGATTTCAAGGCAGGGTTCTAGTCCTGAGTAATACTGGGAATATGTCCGTATTTCCAATATCTCCATATAGAATACAGTCTATATTTCCATATAGAGCACATACAGAATATGTATAGATTTTATAGATAATATACATAGAATATATATAGAATGTATTGAGAATCTATAGAGAATATATAGAAAGTATATCGAGAATATATAGAAAATATAGGTAGAATATATAGAGAAAATAGTCTATATTTCATATAAAATATATACCAAAATATCTAGAAATATATATAAAAATATATAAATATATATGTTATATATGGAAATATAAAATACACATAATATGCATTCCCAATGTATTATATAGATTTTATTATACATTTATTTGGTGCATAGGGGTGCGAGAAAGGCCCTGGCTGTGCTTTTGGATACTCTCAGCTCGGAAAGAGCAAATTCCGAGTGCCGGGCGGGGGTTCCAGCAGTAAATGGATGCTGTGGGTGGGTTGGTGCTGCATCCCCAGGGACGGAGCCGCTCCCGCTGCTCCTGAAACGCTTTAATTTCCCCCCAAATGGAACCGAGATATTTTCTTCCCTCCTCGCCTTTGCGGTCGCTCCGGCGGAGGCTCCCGAGGGGCTCCGGGATTAATTTCCTCGGGTGACCCCAGGGCGCCGGAGCGGCCGCGAGGTCGCGGCGAGGGAGCAGAGGGGACCCGCGGCCGCTGATAAGGAGCTGGGGGCGCTTGGGAGTTTGGACAGCGCGGAAATGGCATTTCCAGTTAACTCAATCCAGCGCCGAGATTCAATTACCGGCCCTGCCAGAGCCGGCCCTGGGGACAGGACTGTCACCGTCCCCTCCCAGCACCGGCCACCAGCCCCGCGGCCACCCCAGGACCCCACAGTGGCCCCGGGGGCGGCCGGGGGTCCCTGCGGAGGGGTCGGGGCTGGTGAGGGGTCAGGAATGATCGCTGAGCAGCAGGAGAGCGCTGGGGGTTGTAGGAATGGGGGTTTATCCAGCTCTTCTCCCCATAAGGAATCAGGCCATGGGATTTGTGTCGGAGCTGGGGTTTGGTGGCCGTGGACCTGCTCAGCATCGTCCCATGTGTCCCTCTCCACACAGGGCATGGGGCAGAGCCACACAGCTCCCACAGGGCCTGTCCATGCCTGGATGGTTTTAGGGCTGATCCCAGTGGAGGAGGGGATGGGACAGAGGATGGGGAGGCCCCTCTCAACCGCGTGTGCTCCTGTGAAACTCCTCACCAATACCACGGGGACATCCGCTGGGACAGCGGCCACATTCCTGACGTGGGGCATGATCAGCTCACCTGAATTTCCTACAGCCAGGGCCTGTCCTTGCCCCCAAATCCTCCTTCCTCAGAATCACAGAATGGTCGAGGTTGGAGAAGCCCTCCAAGGCCATCGAATCCAACCTTTGCCCGATCCTCACCTCGTCACTGAGTGCCACCTCCAGCCCTTCCTGGGACACCTCCAGGGATGGGGACTCCAAACCTCCCTGGGCAGTTCCAAGGCCTGACCACCCTTTCCATGGGGAAATTCCTGCTGGTGTCCACCCTGAGCCTCCCCTGGCCCAGCCTGAGGCCGTTCCCTCTCCTCCTGTCCCTGTTCCCGGGGAGCAGAGCCCGACCCCCCCGGCTGCCCCCTCCTGTCAGGGAGTTGTGCAGAGCCACAAGGGCCCCCTGAGCCTCCTTTTCTCCAGGCTGAGCCCTTTCCCAGCTCCCTCAGCCTCTGCTGGGGCTCCAGACCCTTTCCCAGCTCCGTTTCTTCATGGCCAGTTTGGGACACGTGTCCCAGGTGTTTGGCACCATCCACAGCCCCGATCCCGGCGGGGAGCCGGGATTGTGACAATGGGATAATTCCACTTGTGCCGGAGCCTGTGAAAATGCTCTTTCTTTTCAGCGAGCAAAATCTAATCCAGAAGAGAAGAAAACACTCATTATTTAATTTTCCCCAGTATTTTTGTGTGCTCATGGGATTTTAATGGTATTAATTATTATTTAATTTGCTCTTTGGCAATTCGTTTGTGCTGAGCTATTCTCGTATTGGAGAGCCAGCAATGCTCAATCCCTTTTGCATCTCCATCCGTGCTGCTGGCCTCCAGCCCTTCTTCCCAGGTATCCATGCATCCCCCAATCCCATCCAGGGTTTCTTTCTTCCAGGAACCCATCCTGTCCCATCCAAAGCACCTCCTCGTTGTCTACCGCCTCCTTTATTTGATTTTCTTTGTAATCTCTGGCTACCAGACCCCAGCTGGGAAAATCTGAGCACAGCTTGGAGTCACAACGTGGGGGAGCTGGTGATTCCTGGGTATTCCTGGTGCAGGAGCATCCCTGTGTCCCATCCCTGAGGCCAGCATCCCTCAGTCTCCATGGGAACATCCCTCCATCCCCTCATCCCCATCCCTCCATCCCTTCTCAAGCCTCCCTAAATCCCCATCCCTCCACCTCCATGCAAGGATCCCTAAACTCCCATCCCTCCATCTTCATTCAAGAATCCCTAAATCCCCATCCTTCCACCTCCATGTGAGCATTCCTCCATCCCCGTCTCTCCATCTCCACACATTCCACAACATTCTTCCATCCACATTCCACAACATTCCATTCTTCCATTCTCAACATCCCTGCATCCCCGTGTGAGAACCCTTCCATCCCCACAAAAAACATCCTCCCTTCCCATTCCTCCAGCTCCACGTGAGCATCGCTTCATGTCCACAGGAGCATCCTTCCATCTCCACCCCTCCAACTTCTCAGGAGCATCCCTCCATCTCCATGTGAGGATTCCTCCATTCCCATCCCTCCACCTCCATGTGAGCATCCCTCCATCCCCAGTCCTCCCCTTCCGTGTGAACATCCTTTGATCCCATACCAAAACCTCTCCATCCCCATCCCTCCATTTCCACATGCGTGTCCCTTCATCCCAGGCCAGCATCCCTCAGTCCCCCCCTCTCCATCTCCATACATTCCACAACATTCTTCCATTTCATTCTTCCATTCTCAACACCCTTCCATCCCTGCATCCCCACAAAAAACATCCTCCATTCCCATTCCTCCAGCTCCAAAGGAACATCCTTCCATCTCCATGTGAGGATCCCTCCACTGCCATCCCTCCATGTCCACAGGAGCATTCCTCCATCTCAGTGTGATCATTCCTCCATTCCCATCCCTCCATCTCCGTGTGATCATTCCTCCATTCCCAACGCTCCATCTCCGTGTGAGGATCCCTCCATTCCCATCCCTCCATCTCCATGGGATCATCCCTCCATTCCCATATGAACATCCTTTCATCCTATACACAAATCCATCCCCACCTCTCCATTTCCACGTGCACGTCCCTCCATCCCATGCCAGCCCCCCCTCCATCCCCATCCCCGTATTTCCAAGTGAGCATCCCTTCATCCCCCTCCATTCCCATCNCCATCCCCACCCCTCCAGCTCCACACAAGCACCCCTCCATGTCCTCAGGAGCATCCCTTCATCTCCGTGTGATCATCCCTCCATTCCCATCCCTCAGCTCCAAAGGAGCATCCCTTCATCTCCATGTGAGGATTCTTCAATTCCCATCCCTCCATCTCCATGTGAGCATCCCTCCATTCCCATCCCTCAGCTCCAAAGTAGCGTCCCTTCATCTCCGTGTGAGAATTCCTCCATTCCCATCCCTCCAGCTCCACACAAGCACCACTCCATGTCCTCAGGAGCATCCCTCCACCTCCATGTGAGAATTCCTCCATTCCCATCCCTCCATCTCCATGGGATCATCCCTCCATTCCCATATGAACATCCTTTCATCCTATACACAAATCCATCCCCACCTCTCTGTTTCCCATCCCTCCATCCCATGCCAGCCCCCCTCCATCCCCATCCCCACATTTCCAAGCCAGCTTCCCTTCATCCCAGGCGAGCCTCCCTCCATCCCCCTCCATCCCTGCCACTTCCCCAGATAATGAGAGCGAGTTTAAAAAACTTAAAGCCTCTTCCTGCCCGCGGTGAGTGACACAAATGGAGTTCATATTTAATCATCTGTTAACTCGTTGTCTATTATAGCTCTTTAATAGCACCAGAGATATTCTTAATGAAGCATGATTTAAGGTATTTACAGCTCTAGGACCGACAGACATCACTCACAGTGTGCAGGTAATGAGGCGTAAAACAGCTCTGGAAACCGTAAAAATGGGAGAGAGAGAGCGAGGAGGGAGAGAAAGCAGGCGAGGAGTTCGGAGCTGAATTGTTCCAGGGTTTGTTTTAAAATGTTTAGGCATTTAAAGTCATTTCAGCTTCGCCGAGGTGTCTGGTAGCACCGAGTTCAGCAATTCCCAGCGCTGAGAACCCCTGGCTTGCCGGGAGGGGCCTGGCCCCCGATGTTCCCAACCTGGGACATCTCAGGAATCACGGAAGGGAGCAGGGAAAAAGCTTTCAAGGGTCCCCCAGGGCCGTGCAGGTGCATGGGAGCAAAGCTTGGGATTTCTGGGTGCACTTTCTCCTTTTGTTTTCCCACTTGGTGGCACAGGCACCTTTGCTCACAGAGGGGACACCATGACCCTTCCCTTTGCTCGCCTGCAAATGCCACCCCTGTGCAGGACTTTTAATTTTTTATTTTTTCCCCAGAAAAAAGAAAAAAAAAAAGAAAAAAAAAAAAAACCTAAACCAGAACCCAAGCCAAGTTTTGGAAAATAATTTGTGACGGAGGTGCCATTCTGCATCAAAATATTGTGTAGAAAATGTCAAATGTCACCAATCCATGTGTCCCCCCGCGTGATAGTAATTGGGCTGGAAGGCTGCGCTCTGCCACCGCGGCCGCTGCCGCCGCCTCCTCCTCCTCCTCCTCACACAGAGCTCGGGAAATGTGTCGCTCCCGCGTCCATCCCAGCTCCCCTGCCCGCGGAGCGGGGCAGCCGCGCTATCCCCAGCCCGGGGACAAGTCCCTGGCGCTCATTAGGCTCAAGTGGCTCTGAACAGCTCCTGGGGAAACGGGAGAGCAGCTGGGCAGCTGGAGCAGGGTGTTCTCGGGGTGTTGATTCCCTCCTGGATTCCTCTCCTGGCTGGGAGACGTGGCCCCATTCCCCCGATGTCTCCCCGGTGATGATTTAGGTGGAACTCAATTTGGGGAACCCAAAGCGGAACCATGGTGGGATCTCTGCTTGAGGAATCACAGCCTGTTGCTCCCCTGCCTCCCCAAAAGTGCTCCAGAGGCACAATCACCTGCATTTCCAGGACCCTTTCCTTTCCAGGACCTGAACCATGGACCCTTTGGAATATTTATCCCACTTTCTGCCTGGCTGTTTCGGGTGTGTAACACCCCTGTTGCAGTTTTTGATTGCGCAGAGCTGCTTGGTTTCGCTACGAGGGAAAACAAACTGTTCTTCCAGAGCAAATAATCCATTCCTTAAAGCATCCCAAGCCCTTAATCTGGGAACAGACCTTTCACACACACTCCTTAACAATCCTGGATGAATCAATCCTCATTAGGACATTAGGCTGCATAAATATTTGGCCGGTGAGGGAGCCACGAGGGAGAGCAGAGGGATGGGGAGAGTTGCAGTTGGAAATTCAATGAAGTTCCCTTGGGCAGCGGGAGCCGAGGGGGAGCCAGGCCTGGGAGAGTTGGGTCAAACCTTCAGTCTGGTGCCACTTGTCCCCTTGGGCAAGTCCTGCGGAGCAGGGTTAATTTTGCTGACCTGTCTTTTTGCCCGTGGAAGTGGCGAGGCGCAGGTGGAAAACGAGGAGGTGAAATCCTGCCGCGCTCGGCAGCTCCTTCCCGAAGCCACAACACAACTCGGGCGCAAACAATTTCTTGCTGGAGCCGGAATTTCTCTCTGGCGAGGAAGCAGCAGTAGAATTGCAAAGTCGGTGCCTGTTATAGAAACTTTTTAGTACTGGGGACAAGCCAAGAAAAAAGCCCAGATTGATCTCAAATCTCAGCTGGTGCTGGCGGCGCTTCCACCTCCGGCTCCTGCACTGGTGGGACGTGAGCTGGACCCTCCAGGCATCCCTTAGGAGAGCTGGGATGATGTTGCCCAGCGTTCTGGGTGCTCTTCCCAGCTGCCTGCCCGGCCAGGAGCTCCTGCCCAGCTCTGGAAGGTGGTTTTGGGGTAGATTGAGGTTTTCTGGTTTGGAATTGTATAAACCCAGCTCTGGAAGGTGGTTTTGGGGTAGATTGAGGTTTTCTGGTTTGGAATTGCACAAACCCAGCTCTGGAGGGTGGTTTTGGGGTAGATTGAGGGTTTCTGGTTTGGAATTGTATAAACCCAACTCTGGAGGGTGGTTTTGGGGTAGATTGAGGTTTTCTGGTTTGGAATTGTATAAACCCAGCTCTGGAGGGTGGTTTTGGGGTAGATTGAGGTTTTCTGGTTTGGAATTGCACAAACCCAGCTCTTCCCTGGCTCCACATGAGCCCTGAGTGCTTGGGATGCATCCCCACCCCATCTCCACACCAGTGGGACCGGCCTGGATCATCTCATGCCATCGAAATCCTTCCCACCAGGATAATCCAGGCTGTGGCAATGCCAGGCTGCAGCTCCTGGGTGGGTGAAAGGTTTTTTGGCTCAGGTACCATCGCAACCTGTCCGAGCCTCGATTTCCTTCGGTACCCAGGGAAATTCCTTAGGAGCTGTCGAGGGTGTGGGTGGCAATGGGGCAGCTGGAGATTTCACCTCGTCCCTTGAGTGGCGAGGGGCTGGTGCAGGGTGAGCACGGACGGGGCACTGCTCTGAGGGATGGAGGATCCAGACTGGATCCAGTCCGGATTCCCGTGTTGGGAAGCCAGCACTGGCTGGGGCTTGGCCCATGGCCATTCCTTAGCTTTGGGATGGAATTCCTAAGGCAAAGCTGGGCAGTATCCGTCTCCGCTTCACAGAATAAAGCACATTTTAATCCGTTTTTCCTCCATGCCCTGGAAAAAACGGATACCAACAGGACGGACACACCAAGGCTGCCACCCCTGGGCTCAGCCAGCTCCGTGCCCAGCCCCAGCCGGGTACCCCAGGCAGGGCAGAGCTCCGAGGCCACCCCGGCGCTGCCGAAAGCGCCGGAGCACTGCATGTGTGCTGCTTCCATGTGCGCTGGTTTCCAAGGAAACCGCTCGCTCTACATGTGTGTCGCTTAACACCCGATTTGCTTTCATTTGGATAAGTCTTTAATTCCTGTGCAGCCCCGGCTCGGCGGGATCTGCTGAGCTCCCTGCGTATCCTCAGCGCACAAAATCCCTCTCCTGCCTGCCTGCCTCTTGGAAAAGTCCCTGCCTGCTCGGAGCAAGTTTCCTAAACCTGTGCCTAATTGGAGCAGCTAATGCTTTCTGCAGGAATAACTGGATATTTCGCTGCTGCTTCCCCTCTAGAAACAATTAGCAGGGAAAACACGGAATGCGGTGCTCTTGTCACCTGCCAGGGCAGGATTCCTGTTCCCAGGGATGTGGGGGGCAAAGCTGGGGAGTGGAGACGTGGATTTGAGTCCTTGGGATGGCAGCAGCTCCTGGCAGTGGTTAAATGTTGATTGCAAAGTGTCCTGGGGTGAGGAAACAGGGAAGGGTGGCCTTGGAAGGGTGACCCAGTTGGTGTCACACATCAGCCTGGAGAAGGGAAGGATCCAGGGAGAGCTCAGAGCCCCTTGCAGGGCCTAAAGGGGCTCCAGGAGAGAGAGACTGGGAACAAGGGATGGAGGGACAGGACACAGGGAATGGCTTCCAGAGGGCAGGGTTAGGTGGGATGTTGGGAAGGAATTCCTGGCTGGGAGGGTGGGGAGGGGCTGGGATGGAATTCCCAGAGGAGCTGTGGCTGCCCCTGGATCCCTGGCAGTGCCCAAGGCCAGGCTGGAACACCCTGGGACAGCAGGAGGTGCCCCTGCCATGGCAGGGGTGGCATTGGATGGGTTTAAATCCCTTCCCACCCAACCCATTCCACGATTCCATGGCACTGACAGGACACACAATGTCCCCACTGGGTCCTGCACTCCAGCAGCTCCTCCATGCCCTGGGCCGAGCAGGAATGACCAACAAAGCTTTGGGGGTGTTTTGTTCCCCCAGATTTTCATCTGCAGCAACCCAAAGTGGCTTTTTCTTCCCTCTCCCCTTTCCTTCCTCCCTTCCCTTTGCACAGCAAGATGCCGCCTGTTCTTGCACACGGGAGGAATTTTCTGATCTAAAGCCACTTTCCTCCTCTCCCAAAATCCCCGGGGCTGGCTCATGCTTGTAAAGCTGAGCAGCTCCCGTGTCACTCGGGGCTGGCTCCCGTCTGCAGCCCTGAGAGCAGCTAATGCTGTTAGCCTGTGTCGAGGAGGGATTTCAGCATTAAAAACCCCCAAAATCACCGCACTCGGGCTGCTCTGCTGCTTGCAAGGAGTTCACAAACACCTGCCCCGTGTTTGGGGTGCCTGGCACAGCCCGGGGACGTCGCCCCGGGGGTTTTGGGGTGGCTTCGGGGGGCTGGTGCAGCCCCGGGAGCAGCGCGGGATGAGCAGCCGGGATTAACTCGGCTCGGGGAGGGCTTTGCTATCTTTAGGTGGAAGGTGAGGGATTGTGGCTCTCAGGGTGGCCGGCAGGTGAGGAGAGAGAAAAATCCACGGGGCCGGCCCGGCTCGGAGCGCTGACCCCGGCTCCTGTCCCCACGGGGGTCTGGCCCCGCCGGCCCCCGGCCGCGTGCGCCGTCACCTTTCTGGGCCACAATCTGTCCCCAATTCCGAGCCTGCTGTTAGCTTCACTTGCACTCTATTCTCGTGTTTGCTGTTATTTTTTAACACTTTTTTTTTCCTCGTTTTTTTTTTCTTTTTTAATTTTTTTT
>VZTJ01003397.1:0-19504 GCA_013397795.1 Orthonyx spaldingii
GGAATCATCCTGCCACAGAAGGCAAGCACAGATTCTGTGCTCTGTTTCATAATACTACATGGTGCTGACATATTCCCAGGTGTGACACAATTCACCTTTTAACTTGCCTCTCATGTTTCTGTACATCAAAACAAACATGAAGAGAAGTGAAGCCTGTTTGGCATCCATTTCTGTTATATCAGATTCCTTAAAATTTGGCAGAATTGCCAGAGAAATAGTTCTTCTGGCAATGTTTTATTGACTTTCCTCATGCCTCTGACTACACAGCATTTGAAATTCATGGTGCTTATTTAAGTTAGTTTAGGTTTGAACTTTAATGATAAAAATTATTTAAAGAACTCGCAGCACGGTGGTTCCTTGGAGTGAGTTAGCACTCTCCTCATGCATTCAGATACTAATTATGTAAACTCATGGTTACACAGAGAGCTTGGGTTAACATAAGACAGTCCTCAAAACTTCACTTACTGTCATATGCCTGAAAAATACCAGATTGACTTCCAGCTCAGCCTATATCTGAAAACTGTTTCCAGATGAGAGATCAAGATATTTCCTTTTTATTTATTTATTTATTTTTTTTGGTCCTGGTTTTGGCTGAGACAGAGTTTACTTTCTTCTTAGTAGCTAGTACAGGGCTGTGTTTGTGATTTGTTATGAAGATCATATTGATAGCACACAGATGCTCTGTCTGTTCTGGGTATTGCTTGCACTAAGTCAAGGACTTTTCAGTGCCTCATGCTCTGCTAGGGAGGAGCTGCACAAAAAAGCTGGGAGGGAGCATAACCAGGACAGGTGACCCAAACTATACAAAAGGATATTCCATACCACAGTATGCCACACCCAGTATATAAACTGGGGGAATTACCTGGAATTGGGGCCTATCACAACTCTGGGACAGGCTTAGTATTGGTCAATGGGTGGTGAGCAACTTGTTTTCCGTGGGTTCAGTTATTCTCTCCCTCTCTCCTTATTAATGAAATCATTATTGTATTTTGCTTCAATTATTAAATTGTTCTAATCTCAGCCCACAAAGTTTTCCTTTTCTCTCTGATTCTCCTACCCACCAGGGGAGAGTGAGCCAGCTTCTGCATGGTACTTGACTGCTGGCTGGGCTCAAAGTCAGCTTTTCTCTTTTGTCTCCAAGCCCAACTGGACTTGGCATCCAGTCCCTCTGTACTGAAGTTTCTATCTGTGCTGCTTCCATGACACAGAAAGAATCAGGATGTCTGCAGACCAGATCCTGAAAAATAGCATCACATTTCTTATAGCAAGGAAACCTGGAATACTACCCACCTACAGCAAAAAGAAGGGGAATGTGGGAAGTCTGCAATATGGACCAAGGTGCAAATGAGGAAACAGTAACTTACTTGACTCTGGTAAACTTTGATAAGCTCTCAGCTTTAAAGACCTAAAATCTCCCTTTTTTCATTATGTTCAGAAAATTGTTTTGTAGTTATTTTCTTATAAGGCATACCACTTTAGAAAAAATGCTGGAGCTTTTTTCACTTATACTTTTTGTATTTATACCAACTGATGGTTTAAGTCTTTTGATAAAATAAATAATGCTTGGAGCTTGGTCAAATCTTAATTCAAGACAAAACTAACCGTATTAGCCAGAAGCATTGAAATAAAGGTTGTTAAATGCAGTTCTAAAAGTCTTTCAGCCAATGACTAGGCCTGAAAGAGTTTCTTTGGAACCCTTCAATCCTCTCAAAAGATATTCTGATTATATTATCCAAATTTCTATAAAACTCAGGACAATTTGTGTGTGTGTATGGAAAATGAAAGTAGTATGAAAATGAAAGTATTGTGAGATTTGTTACATGCAACCTAAGAAATTCGACAAATTTCTCCCAACATCCTGTACAATTCTGGAATTCCTATTTTCCTTTCAGTGGCAATTTTTTTAATGTGAACATCAACAGCATCCGAAGATGATTGAACTTGCTTTTTACCCGCTTCTTTGTTATAAAATATTATCATAACCCCAGGATTATCAGACAGAAGGGAGGAAATGCTTCACTACTAAATTCATAATTGATATATTGTAATTTTTTCTCTGATGATATTTTCTGACTTTATGGTTGATTCCCACTGTGCTTATAGTATTTTATGGAATCAAACCAGATGAAGTTAATGCAAATCAGTTTTTTATTGCAATAGAAATTAAAAGCTGTATGAAATGGGGGAAAATAGAGCACATTGCTTTTAATTTTACAAAGCATCCTGTGCACTTCAGGTAAAGCCATGGAAAACTTTTTCAGACAAAGCTAATGCAAGAGAACATCACGCAATTTTCTTTGTTAGTTTTGGCAAAACAGCAAATAAGCAGTTTTAAACATGATGGTTATTTTTTTATCCTCCAAACAAAGTACAAAAAATCTGTTTATTTAGTTTAGGAAAAATTACAACATCTAAAGTGAAATTAAGGAAAATAATAATAATAAAAAAAACCAACCCCAAACCCCCCCAAAAAAACCCAAAAAGTTGCTCTTTTCTAACTATAGATTTCACATAAATTTTGAAATCATGTGTATTCACTTTTGGTATTTGTCATTACATAGATTACACTGTGTAGGTTATATTACACTGCCTGTAAATGTCAGGATGTAACACCTGTTGGAAATACATGTGTTAGGCTGAAGACTCAAGAATTATCTTTGATACCAAGCTGAGTGTTCATTTTTTTCAGGACCTCACATCAAAAGGTTGAGGTACAAGCTTAAAAAAAACCTAACCAAACAGAAGAAATTCATGAAGTTTAGTGTTACAGGAGAGGGAAGGTGACATGGGAAACTCCTGTTCAGAACATGGATTTCAGTGTTCACACATACTACAGGAAATAAAAAGAAACACTCTGAAGTTCTTGGCCTATGTAGCCTTCTTGAAGGATTTTACTAAGGAAAAATCAGCACTTTGTTTTAGTCAGTGATATGGGACAGTCCAGAACTACAGAAATGTATCTGATGGGGAAAATACCATGGACTACAGATCTATATATTTTATCCCATGTAAAATTCCCCCTCATCACGTGCATATCAGCAGAGGAGCTTGAGAGCATGAGAACGTACTGCTAATACTATAATGCATTGCTCTTTTCAAATATAAAAAAGAAGCTGAAGCAGAAAAGCAAGGTCTCAAAACTTTAAGAGAAACTTAAAGACAAGGTAGAGTGCTAGGCCACCATGGCTCAGCTGACAATGAACTGTTGCAAAACTCTACACGGATGTCAAGGTTCTTTATAATATTAGAATTTTGAACAGGAAACAGATTTTTCAATACTTGTAATTTAGTTGGTGTGCTGTGAATGTCACCAAATTACATGGAACTTCACAGCTGAATTAATAAAGAATGCAAGTACGAGTGGGAGATGGTTTCTAGGCACAGTAGGAAGTCTGAGACACACCTTGTTTTTCCTAATTGGATGAAAAATAGACCACTCGTGCATGCTCCATGCTGGTTTTCAAAACACTTGCGCTGAAGCCCAATTTACCTTTATAGACTAATCAGGAGAGCAGAGTTTGCAGGAAACTCCCTTCAAAATGCAGCTGAGAGAGAGAACCAGAACTCAGTACATGTAAAAAGCAAAGTGTCTATTGCAGGCAGTGGAACTCTGCTAGGCAATATGGCTGATAAAATTAGCTTATACTTCTGGCTATCCTAATTGCCAGCTTTCTGCTCTGAGCTAGAGTATTTTCCTATAAAGTTTGGGGACACTCAAAGCCAGACTGGATGGTGCTTTGAGCAACCAGGTCTAGTGGAAAGTGCCCCTGCCCATGGCAGGGAGCTGGAACAAGATGATTTTTGAGGTCCCTTTCAACCTAAACCATTGTGATTATTTGACCTTCTTGGTAAGTTGAGCATTATTGATTGTAGCACTTAGGGTGCGATCAAAGAAATGTTGCATGAGATTCTTGAAAGCCTTTGGAGAAATTTCAGGGTTGATTTTTATAGACACTTATATTGGGTTTGTAGGGCCTGTTCTTTGGTAGCAGAGGGGCCGCTTCTGTGAGAAGGTGCTAGAAGCTTCCACCATGTCCAGCAGATCCAATCCCTGGTGGCTGCAAAGATGGATGTGCCACTGGCCAAGTCTGAGCCAATTAGAAATGGTGGTAACGCCTCTGTGATAACATATTTGAGAAGAAATCAAACTAAAAGTAGTGGCACAGTTTTAATCATGACTAGAGAAGAGGAGGAGTGAGAACATGCGAGTAGATCAACATGCAGACACCAAGGTCAGTGCAGAAGGAGGGGGAGGAGGTGCTCCAGGTGCCAGAGCTGAGATTCCTCTGCAGGCCATGGTGGTGACCGTGGTGAAGCAGCTGTGCCCCTGCAGCCCTTGGAGATCCACAGGGGATACAGAGATCCACCCACAGCCCGTGGGGGAGGTGCCCATGCTGAAGTGGGTGGATGCCTGGAGGAGGCTGTGATTCAGTGGGAGAGTTATGGAGAGAGGGTTCCTCCTCCCAGGCTGGAGCAGCCTGTCCTTGGAGGGCTGCACCCCGTGGAGGAGTGACCCACACTGCAGCAGTTTTGGGAGGACTGCTGTCTGTGGGAGGGACTCATGTTGCAGCAGTTAACAAAGAGCTGCTGCTCGTGAGATGGAGCCACGTCAGAGAAGTTCATGGAGTACTGTCTTCCGTGGGAGGGACCCCATGGTGCAGCTGGGGAAGAACTCCTCTACCTGAGCAGTGGGAGAATCCACAGGTCATGAACTGACCATAACCTCTATTCCCTAGCTCCTTGCACCGCTGGGGTAGGAGGTAGAGCTGGGAAGGAGGTAGGGGTGGAGGGAAGGTGTTTTTAAGGCCTTATTTTACTTCTCATTTTCCTGCACTGATTTTGTTAGTAATAAATTCTCTTTATATCTCTAGGTTGAGTCTGGTGGTTTCTAATAAGTGGTCTCTCTCCTGGTCCTTATCTTAACTCCTTAATCCTTCGTTAAATTTTGTCTCCTCTGTCCAGCTGCAGAGGAGAGTGAGCGAGTGGCTCTCGTGGGTGCCTGGCATCTAGCCAGCATCAACCCATGACAGCACTTTAGGGTGATCTAGCTCCATATTTTACCTGAAATTTCGTGCAGGTATGTAAAGGTTTCTCATGTTTGCCTCAGTGCCTTTTCCATTCATACAAAGAAAGTAAAAGACATTCCTTAAGGCTATAACTGATCCAAACTGGGAATGTCATCTCATGGCACTGGATTGGTGATCACTGTTTTTGCTCTCATAACATGGAGATAATGACTGTGCTACCTCACAGTCCCTGCATTACTAGGAAAAATGATACGGTTCAGGTTAGATGTCTGGCTCAAAAGAGAGGCAGCAGTCTTTTTGAGGAGCAAGAAGAGGAAGGTTCTCTCTCAGGACAGGAAACAGGGAAACTGATGGTGGTTTTACAGCTGCTTTTAGCTGAGTAAGCCTACAGAAGAGAGCTTTTGAGCAGTTAGGAGGGAAGGAGCACCTTAACAAAGTTTCTGCAATAACCTTTATTCTTGCAGATTGTCTTCAGAAGCTCATGATGCAAGCCAAGTGGACTTTGACACACAGTAATGTGGGCTCTGGCTTTTTCTCTTTTGGTCCTCATTTGCTAAAGAAATACCCTGTAGAGTCTGTTCAGCAGCAGCCTGGGGTACCAGAAAATAATCCCCCATGCTCCTACTACCACCTCGACACTGCCTTCCAGGAAAGAAATCCCCTAAACTGAGTTCTTCAGATTAATTGTCTCTGCTCAGATTCCCTTTGTGGCTTGGCAAACATAGGTACCATTGCTCATAAGGAGGAAAAAAAGGCACGAATACAACTTTTTAATATTTTCCCTGCAAATGTCAATATTCTGACACCTAGTAAATAAGAAAGGAATCCTTATTTAGTTTTGCAACAAAAAAGCACAACTTAGAGTTTTGTTGACCTGGGAGCCTGGGAGTAGTGTAGGAAGGATAAGCGAGGGAAATAGAAAGAATTTTGGTTTAGTTTCGCTTTTTTTCACCTATATTTTATAATGATATATATTAATGAACATTCTACAGAATCCAAATGTATTCCTAGATATTGACAAGACTAATTCAGACAGATGTGGTGAGTTTTCCCTAAGTGTTTTCCACTTAGCTCCTGACCCTGTACCAACCTTCTTGTTCCTCTGCTGGGTCTGCCCTAGAGCACAGAGCACGTGGCTGAAATCAGCAGTATGTGGGTGTGGTGGCAAGCACTCAATAAAGATTACATGGAAAAAAAGTCTTGTAAAGACTTTCACTTCTGTCATTGGTACAAGTTTTCATGAATGCCTCTGTAAATGGTCCCTTTGATGTTGCCATTGGGAAATTTGGAATGAAAATCATGGTTTGCAAAAAAAAAAAAAGTTTTGTTTCTTGCTTTCATTTTAGCTCATGAAAGATTTCTCTACCAATGTTGATGTCAAAAACACCAGGCTTATAATGCACTCACAATGAACATTTAAGGAGAGATAAGTCAGTGAGAATTTTTTCCCAGTACACTCAAGATTCTAAACCATGGCCAACTCTTTGCTTTGAAACTGATTTGACACCTTCAAATCTGTATAGAGTATGGAAACAATACATCCAAAAATTATATTAGTTTCTGTCTCATGAAAAATAACAGAATTTGATCATAAATCTTCAGTCAAAATGAATTCTCAACAGAAAAATATGTTCTCCATAAAACTGGCAGTAGTTTGATTTTATCAACCATTTATTGCTTTATCTATTTTTTTTTTATGAGAATATGTTCTTCATGTAGGAAAAAAAAAAGAAAAGTCTTGGCACAAGCCTAAGCAAAACAATGTGAAGGATTTATTTTTCATTCCTTTTCTAAAATCATGTAACTAACGTGATTGGAAAATGCACATTAAGACACAATTAGACGCTGTTATGCAATAATTCATTCCATGTCACTCTTGCTGACATCGCTAACAGAAATGCTTGGCTGTACATACAAATTCTCTGCTCGGTTAGTCATGCCTGAACCTGAAAATCAGAGCTGAGGGACAAATATATGTGAATTCAACCTTTATAAATAACTGTATTTATATTGAAATCCAAAATTCAGTGAAATTCTTTTCATTCCTCTATTATCTTACTATGTAACAATCTGTAAGCACATTTTAGAAAGAAAAAGAAGGGAGTTGGTTTGTTTGTGAAATTCTAAACCAAAAAGTAGCAAAATTTACTTTTAAAAGAAATTGTACAGAAAAGTATTTCCCTGAAACATTGAATTCAAACAATTGTTGGGTTTTGATGAACAAAAAGAGATAAATATTTGTGTGCATAATATCTGGCTAGCTCCAAAGCGTTCTGCTATTATTAATAGGAATGTGTGCATAAGCTTGTGTATGTATGTGCAAACCATGGTGCACTTCTGAAATTGATAGAAAAGATTATACTCAGTATGGAAGTACCAGCAAAGCACAACCTATATTCAAGACAGCTTTCAAAATAATAAACCATTCTCTGGAGCAGGAGGGAATGATCATATTTGTCTGACTCTGAGTATTGTATTAATCAGAAACTGTTTGCAGTTAATCAGACCCATGTTGCTCCTTGATGATTATGCTGTCTAGCTCCATTAGACTCCATCAGCTATCAAGAAGTTGCAGGCTTTGTTAGAAAGGCCAGCTGTTGTCAATGTAACCCTGCCCTAGAAAGCTGAATTCTCTGTGAAATAAACCTGTTCCTTTATTTTTGAGTTTAACTTTCAGTAACTTGTTTCTGTAGTAAACAACTAGGTACATAGGAACATGAGCCACCTCTGCAGTCTGCACTGGGATGGGGGTGGGGTATACAGCCAGCGGGAGAAGGGAGCTGCAGCATCTTCTGATGTATTTTCTGGCTTTGGACTATCAATGGATCATGATGCTTTTAGTGATGTGCACCACAGAGAGAATTTGCCAGTGAGGCAGGAATGGTCAATAACTTATTGATTAAATTAATTATCCTGAAGAGGTCTGTGGTATGGCACCTGTAATGAAAATATGGTGGCCTTAGGTCTTTTATTCTCATAGCTTTGCATTGTGAAATAGTGATCTTTCAGGAGCTATGCAGACAATTATCTACCTTGACAGAGACACAAACTTCCTTATTTACCGTATTTTCTGGCCCTATCGCTCCTGCCTGCAGTGGGACTCTCACACAGAGAATAAAATTTTAAAGAATTTGACTACAAAACCTCATTTCTCCTTAGAGCTAATGACAGACAATGGAATTCTGCAAAACTATCTCTCATGCCTTTATACATTCTTTGGTCAGATTCCTCCCTGAATTCTGCTTCTCTTTCTGCTAATTTGGGCAGAAGAAATACTATGATATATAACCAAGGAATATCTTTCAATAGAAAGCATATTTCATTAATTGATAAATTTATCCATGGGGTAAGAGGAATATACTTTTGTGGATATTTCTGTTCAAAGTATTGGGGGTTTTGCTCGAAAATGATGTTATAGCTTCTTTTGTTACATATCAGATGAGCATCTGTTTCATTTGTTGCTTTACCTTTCCATTGCCACAATGTTACATTACAATTTGTTGATTTTTCTTTAAGAATATTTAGAATGTCATTTACGTGTTAAATAAAGTAAAGCCATCCAAACCTATTAAGCTTTTATAGAGATAGCATTTTTGTCAAATTTTTCTTTCCACTGAAACAATAGACTGGGTTTTGCCAAGTTGCTTGACAAAGAGAATTAAATTTATCAAAGTCCAAACTAAGTCTTTTAATTGTTGGAACCTCTGTTCGCCTATATATACAAATAACAGTTTAGAAGTACTTTTATCTTTTCAAGTTAAATGTTTTCAAACACGAACGGCATGGCTATTTCTTCTGGCAGGGAATCAAACTTCTTCAAAGGGATCAAATCAAAGCACTTGGAAGCTTTTGAATTTCTGTTCTGGCACAGTTTAGGCACATATGAACATTTAACATTCAAAACCATGTTAGAATTCAATATGTCACTTGCTGCTCATGTGTCCAACATTTCTATGACAGATATTCTCCCAAATACAAGCTTTTTTCAGAGTTTTCTGACTTGCTCGGTTTCAGGGAAGTCTTAATAATGCAGGGTGAGCAGTTTCTTCTGTCTTCCATTGCTCTTTTTGTCTCCTGTACTAAAAGATCAGAGATAAGACATAACAGACAGCATTGTGAAAGAAAAATTTCTTTGTATTCAAATGTTTCTATAAATGTAAAGCTATGGAATTCTACCAAATAAATCAAGTAGCGAATATAAATATTCTATTAACATCTCTTTTGTATGTGTGTGTGATAGGAAAACAAATATAATATTTCAGAGTAGAAGAAATTCAAGTGACAGCAGGCTCTGTAAAATATTACATAGTTTTCTAAATACCCATTACTTTTGATATTCAGTTCATAACTGGCAGCTGCAGCTGATCAGGAATGCTTGAGAAAACATACCTGTCTAGCAATATTGAAGTTATTTAGGAGAACCTGGTGTTGCCCCTAAATCCTTGTGTGACTCAGTCCTTTCATTTTACAGTGCAAACTATTCTTACAGTTGCCTGGGCTTTGTACACACATAACATTTTGGGACCTGTTTCAAGGAAAGGGCTTTGGGGTTTTTTTGGGGGGTGTTTTTTTTGTTTTGTTGTGTGTGTGGGTAGGTTGTTTGTTTGTTTACTTTGGGGGGTTTGGGCAGTGGGGGTTTGGAGAGCCTTGTATATTTTTGCAATATTTGCCCTCACAACATGGTTTGGAGCTCTGGATTTCCTGTGGATGTAGGTGTTTGTAATTCCCTATTAGTCCAGGCACAGGTGAGAAGAGTCAGCTTGTCTGGATCTTCCTTAAGAGGTCATAAACTCTTCCTCTTTCTTTGAAAAGAGTTTAGGTGTTTACTTTTCAAATGTTATTCTCTCCTTCCACTTGGATAGAATCCAAAAGGTGAATGAATCAACAGCAAAAAATGCCAACATCAATATCAGGTATATCTGAAAGTGTCTAATTTCTACCTGAAATTATTCTGATACGTTTGTTGACATCCTTCTCATTCTTGTGTGCATATTTTAAAAGCCTGAAAAACCTAGAAAAATATTTCAGCACTTTACTTGCCAAAGTAGTGATGAGTCATAGTGGTGAGTATTGATAAAACTGTGAAAGCTTTTATACAGATTTAGTCTCAGATGCTTTGAAAACTGTAGTTTAAAATCTTCCCAGATCTTAGTTCTCTATTGATAGATTAGAAATTAGATCAGGGTGAGATTGGAGTGGGATGTGAAAGAAAGCAAGACCTATGGAGAGGAGAAAACTCCATTACTCTTCTGATGCCAGAGAAGGTTAGGAAGAAGTACAGACTTAAATGTTGGTCCTTTCCCTGAAAAAGGGTAGCAACCTTTGGTGGCAGCCTTACCACTGGATCCCTTGGACTTCCTCCCCTCTTCTCAGCAGCTTGATGATTTCTTACTGATTTCTAAGATTAATTTTTATTTCCTACTGTTTTATGGATCTATTTGAAAGCTTAAAAATGGCACATTATTTCAAATAACAGAGTTTGAGGTGGCATCATTTGAGATAGTTCTTGTACCACAAAACTTTTAGTTCACAGAGCAGATCCTCCTCTTACAAACTGACATTTTTGTTCAAACTTTGCCTTTTAGATGTTCCTGAAAGAGCAGTCACTCCTGGTTGAGCAGTCATGTAAGTATGTATGCTAGATTTCCAGACACTTCCAGAGAAAGAAGCGAAAATTTTGCTAAAATACTGGGCTATGAATTTCTTTTTCCAATTGGAAAAAACCCCACACGAACCAACAAACTATCCAACCAAACAACCAAATCCCCACTCCCAAAAAACAAATAAACAAAAACACACTGGAAAAGTCCTCCCCTTTCCTGTCATGGTCACATTTCTGCATGAAAACCCTAAAATAATAAATTTCCTTTCCTGGAAAAGAAAGATGTAATTTATTTTGCTCCTATATTGTTTCAGTTCCCACAGCCATTCTGTGTTCTCCTGCATTATGGCTCATTCTCTGTGCTCATTTTTTTTCTTAAGTCTCTGCCTTCTCAATAGGTGCTAAAAGCAGACTCATTTATCATTCCAATAAGAGAATCAATTAATCTGAACACTTTCAGAATACTAATTAGAGAATGCTTATTTATAGGCATCAAATAGGTTTTTTAGAAACTATATGGGCCATGTCCAGATGACTAAAGGTATCTTTTAAAGAACTAAAGTTTGAGTGAGAGCTGGCAGCATTTTTCAGCTCCTGAATCTGGTTGTTGACCCATTCAGCTACATCCTAACGCAGCATAAGGATGAGATCCACATATGTGCATTCCTCCAACCCCATCATCTTGGTTTCCATGGGACAGAAATGCAAGGGCTTGATCCTGAAGGGAGTAATGGAGGGCTCAGGTCCCTGATGGGTGCTAACAGAGAGCGGGACTGAACAGAGAGCCAAGGACTTCTGTTCTTCCATGGAAAGGCAAAGAATTCGGATAGAATAAAACCTCTAAGCCTGGTGGCAGTGCAGACTAATGACCTGGGCTGTGGCGGTCTAATGCCTGGATCTCGTAAGAGCCAGAAGAACACTACAAGTTCTTGCATTTAAAGTTTCCCAGGCACCCAAGGATTTGGTTCTGCACTGATGCAGAAGTGCCTAAGCTTCACAGGACTGAGCAGCTTGTGCTGTCATTCGTGCCAAAAGCCCCGCTTTCAGTAACTATGACATCTTCTGAATAAATCTTTGTTGTATACTGCAGATGAAATAGGTGTTGTCTATCATGCATCAAACACCTTCTGGCAGGATTTTTTCCTGTGTGATCTCCCATTCTTTGGTCACATAGCTTTAGATCATTTATATGTGTGAACACCACAGTTCACACTGCTTTACAGCAAGGCTTACTCTGTGAAAGTATATGGGAGAGAAGATTAAAATAAGGACACACAGCTGTGGCGGGGGGGGGATGCAGGACAAATAGAAATGAAAATCTTGATTCCAGGATTCCCTGTGCATTGTAATAAAAGATGGCAGTCTATTGGATTAGGGTAATAAGAGCTGTTGAAATTGATCCCTGCAGGCAGGAGAAAACGTTTTTTGAGAGAATGGTTTGATTGCAAGAGTAAGGATCTCTACTGTCTTCTGTCATAGTACAGATAGGAGCTCTTGCTCTGACATCAAGCAAAACAATTAAGGAAATGGTGAAGCTTAGAAACAAGCTCTGTTCTGTTTGGGTTTTTTTTTCCCTAGCCCAGTGTTTTCAACGGATTATGATTAAGTAAGTATATGATTCTTATTTTGATCTGTCCAAAGTCTTTTAGAAATTTGGGTCTCATTCCACTGTCCACAGAAGTAGAAACTGTTCCTTAAGTGTTTTAATATTTTTATTCTAATGACTTAATGGTGGCATAAATATAAGGGAAAGATTTATAAGAAAATCACATTTGCCCATTTTCAAAATTAAAAATTTCTGATTAAATCATTGTTGACTTAGGAAAGTCTTTTTTACTTCTGTGTGAAATTATAGTAAATTTAATGAAGAAATAGATTTTGAATTCTGAAAAATTAAACTAGCCCTTGCTGGCATATAAATCATGAGGGATATTTTTTTAAGTGCTCTATGATAACCTGGAACTGTCCTCTTTTAATCTTACTGAATATGTGGGAATGTTCAGGAATTCTCTGGGTTTTATTTTTAGGGAAAGAAGAGAGCTATTTCTTGCCTGTTCTTAAAAGGGACAGGTAAAAAACAGTAGCCCTACTTGTTTATTTTTGGATCTGTAAATGCAAGTGCACAGTTTCTATAGATACCATTGGGTAATCCAGCAAAAATGTAGGCTGCTCAGTATGGAGAGCTCAAACACAAGACAGGCCAACCTGCTCAGGGGGGCTGCAAATGTACCTTTTTATGCTACCTTTATGATTCGTGCTTTGAGAACTACACTTGTTACGATGAAATTTTCAGATGTTTATTCCAAATATCCTCTCCAAATTAATTTAGATCTGCAAATTTCAGCATACTGAAACGTATCACCCCCCTATGCTTCAAAAATGAACAGAGGATTCTAAGCAATTTTATAACTGCTCCTGAGCACCCAGGTTTGAAAAAGATCATAGGAAGGAGACTTTTGTATTGATTAAAATGTGTTGCATTCTCTTTCTTCTCCTTAATGTCATGATGTAGCCTTTGAAGTCTAAGCTGATGACTTAGGAAAAGTGAGTGATGTCTGGGAAATAAAGTGAGGCAATTTTTAAATTTAACTGCCCCAGGCTCGAGATATTTCTCTGCTGATTGCAGAAGAAGCCCATGCTTCATCCTAATATGTAAAAGAAAAGTGTTCATATAGCAATGACCAAGAAGAATGCAGGGAACATTTCTGAGCTGCTACTCAGGCATATTTTTATTGAGCCGCAAGTTTTCTGCAAACACTGGATTTGTTTTTCTGGGCAAGATGAAGTCCAGAGATTGTAACAGTCAGCATTGAGACTTATGGAGTGACATTGTTAGGATGTCATGCTTGTTTTGTCATTTTCTCATTCAGTTTTCTCTACGTTCATATTGAAAATATATCTCCCAGCTTTAAAGAGACCATTAGATCTGAGAATTGGGTCAAATTTCTGCTATCATTAACAACAATACAGGAAAAAAATATTGACCAGTTCCAATTTCTAAGTTTTGCAATCAGGTTTTACTTTATAGAGACATGCATGAAAATACAGTCAAGTCCTCCATTAATTCATTGTTCTTAGAAGTGTAGCAGTTAAATTTTTTTTCTGTCAATACAGCCAACATTAACTGCAGTTAAAGGATACTCCATAAACAGACAATGGTACATTGTCACTTATAAGCATGTCATTTTATTGGTAAGTTTTTTAATATGTAAACTCAGTTTAATAGCTGGAACTTCATTTAAAAAAAGGAGGAATCAATCATATTTTTAAAAATTTTGCTGGTATTTTTAGATCTACCATCCTAGGTACCCAGTTAAATTATCAGGGATTCATTTACCATACCAAGAAAAAGACTGCAGATATATTTTTCCAGTTACAACAAACTAGAAATATTCACTCTTTAGCATAATAAGACTGTGAGGCTGACAGCGATTACTTCAAGTTTAATTAGCTAATTGATCTTCATTGCCTTTGTCTTCTGTTTTCCTTATTGCTTTTGCACCTTTCATGTGCAAATTTATCTTTGGCATAAACACACTGGCCTTCAGCCAAATTATCTCATAGTTTTCTATTGGCTTTTTCAATTTTAAGCAGTCTGTGAGCAGTCAGAAATTGTATCGGATCCTCCAAGAATAAATCAGATGTGGTACTCAAAAAAGTTCATGTTGCAATAGTGTTTTATTTTCTCCATGAGAGGTTAGGAAATGGGAGTACAGGTGATGCTCTACTCAATCCCTTCAGTAGCAGGGATGAATGATGAAAGGAACATGAAAACCCATGTTATCAATAAGTAGCTTAAGGACTGGTGCCATCAGCAGAATTTGGGTTTTTTTGAGCATGGGGTAGCTTTTCGGCACCAGGTCAGCTAGAATCAGATGGACTTCATATATCTAGAAACAGCAAAAGGATTCTAGCCCATGAGTTGGGAGGGCTGATTGAGAGGGCTTTAAACCAGGTTCAGAGTGGGGAGAGGATGAAATCAGGCTCTTCAGAGATGAGCCTAAGGGTCAGTAAGCCAGAGCCAGGGTTGGTCTCTTCTCCCAGGCAACCAGCAATAGGACAAGAGGACATAGTCTTAAGCTGCACCAGGGGAGGTTTAGGTTGCACTTTAGGAAGACGTTCTTCACAGAAACAGTAATTGGGCATTGGAATGGGCTGCCCAGGAAGGTGGTGGAGTCACCATCCCTGGAGGTGTTTAAGAAATGACTGTATGTGGCACTTGATGCCACAGTCTAGTTGACAAGGTGGTGTTAGGTCACAGGTTGGACTTGATGATCTCAAAGTTCTTTTTGAACCTAGTTGATTCAGTGATTGTGTGATCCTCAGTAGTTTTTTAACTCAATCATGTTTTCTTTCAGAAAATTCTTAATTTCTCCCTTATTTTCCAAGGGTGAAGGACACCTATATGGTATTCAGAGCTAATACACCAAAAAACCCAGTGCTTTCTACCTTATGAATCCCCAAATGTATGATTATTATTATGATATACAGACAACTTTCTCTAAATTTCACCCTGAGATGAGCAACCTAGGGATTCAAAATAAATGCAAATGACAGTGGCAGAAAATTTTTCTGTAGCAGAGAAACAACTTTGAGAGTACCTCCTAAAGTGGTGTCACAATCTGATTATTAAAATCGGATCATGACAACTGGTAGTGGCAGCAGGAGGTCTCCTGGTGGCCAAGCAATCTTTCCTTCTAAAGTTTCTGCACAGTTAGAACAAAGTGACAGAGCAGCAGCCTGTTCCCTTGGCTAATTGCTACAGAGCACCTTAGCAGTGATTTACAGTGGCATATTTAAATGCATGCATTAATTTGTACAGATGAAATAGTTGGCTACCACAGAGATATTTTTATTGTGGATCAGGATAATAACCCTGACTCACCCATATCAGTGACATTTCCAAGCTTGTGTATTGTTCAGGAGTTAACATCCCATTCAGTATTTGACAACCGAGGAGTCAAGGCTGACAGTTACCATCTCTTCTACGTGGCGCCCAAGGCTAGGATTTGTCTCTGGTTTCATTTATTAGTTATATAACCCACATGCTATTTTTGAACTATTAAAAAAAAAAAAAAAAAGAAAGAAAAGAAATAAGCCAATGTAGAGAAAAAGAAATCCCCATCTGAGAATTACCCACCAGGTAGCTACATACAATGGACTGATCTACATACGCATGTATTAATTTTCATTTAAAATGTTCATGCCAGAGAAAACAGAGCCAATGAAACCTTTTAGGGTTATGTAACAATGATAAATGTACTGCAACAGTTACAGGCAGGCACAGGGCCCCTGAGATTTATAGGTTCTTTGTATCTTTTTTTTTTTAATTTCCTGACTAGAAAAGCTCAATTGCAGTGCAGCATCTGTATTTTGCAACAAGATTTTGCTTATTTTTATCTAATGCCTTAGTTTGGATGGCCTGAGCTGTGTCCAAATCATAAGGTGAATCCAAATCTTATATACTACCAGCTACTACCTGATTCACAGCTTTTCTTACATAAGTAAAAGTGGGGAAAAATTGCAGTGCCATAAGCTGTGACAGTCTGAAATCCACACTCTCACTGTTGATTTCATCTGAGGCCTGTTTTGGGGAGAGCAGTGAGGAGGGCAGCAGGGGGCATGGAGAAATGAAACAGCTAAATAACAGCAAGTCAAATCAAGGCAAATGTGGGTAATAATGTCCCCTGTGCATGCTTCTGCCAGCTGCTCCCTCTGCTGCCACCCAGGAAAGCAGCCCTCAGCCCTGAGCTTGCTTTTGGTGGGGTGCATCGTTCATTCCCTTCAAGGGCATCCCCTTTCCTCTCCAGCTGGATTTGCTCATCAGTGCTGTGAGAGACACAATGGTATCATTTTGAAACTGCTGCACGGGCAACCCATGACTCTGCATGTCAAAGTGTAGCAGAGACATAGGAGGCAGCGTGAAGAAAGGGGGAAAAAAAGAGAAAGCAGTAAAATAAATGAGAGGGAAAAGGAAAAGTTTGTGAAGCTATGTTTGGTTTAAATAGATAAATGGAGTCTTCTACATCCTGGTGCAGCTGCCAAATGTCACTGTCCTGTGGGATCAGAGAGGGACTCAGTCTGTCAGCAGGTGCTGTAGGATGTGCTCACAGGATGGGCCTGCAGCCCTTTGCTGTCACAGGCACTGTCCCACCAGCAGCTGTAATAATTGTTACTGCAGTGGAAACTGAGAAGACTTTCACCTTACAGAAGTTTTGTGCAAGTAAACACAAGTTCAGTTAGGTTTTGTTATTTAAAATGAAAACTTTAGAGATGAGTTAAATTTAGTTTCCCAGCTGTTTATCAGTTTTCTGACTGAAGATACTCTAGGGAACACTTAAGTCAGGCTATCCGGGTAAGTTTCGTTTTTTTGTTGTAAAAGAAATACGATATAAAAAGCAGAGCCAGCAGAGCAAATCACCTTGCCTTAAAACTGCCTGTCACAGCAAGATACAGCTGAAAACCAGAAACATTTCAGCTTTGTCAGCAGAAGAATCTATGCATTATCTCTTACTTAAACTAACATTTTTTACTCTACCTAGTGATTAAACAAAGATGATAGCAGTAATAGAGCACTATCAGCTGAAAATAGTCTAAAAGTGTAGCTTCTGCAAAACTCTGTCTCAATCATCAATATAGATATATCTGTTTCTGTGAAGAAAATAACATTTCACCATGATGAAAATGTGAATAAGATTTTCAGGTTCAATTGCTTCATTATTTTGCTTTCTTTTCATTACTCCTACCTATAGATCACAGCTTAGATTTTCATTCAGGCATTTTTATGTGTTCAATGTAATACTGCTGCCTTCAAATTGACAAATGGGTTTTCTGCATACTTTCATGCAGTAAGTTAACTATCATGATTCAGGCCTTAATGAAATCATCAGTTTTGGTTTGTTTTGCTTTATTTTGTCATACTGAGCAGAAGTCTGATTTCACTGATTCATTTAGGCTGTAAAATACTTCCAAGAGCATCAAGTCCAAGCTTTGACCCATAACGACCTTGTCGATGACCACAGCACTAAGTGCCACATCCAGTCATTTCTTGAACACCTCCAAGCATGGTGACTTCACGACCTCCCTGGGCAGCCCATTCCAATGCTTGACAACCCTTTCTGTGAAGAAATTCTTCATAATGTCCAACCTGAACCTCTCTTGACACAGTTTGAGGCCACATCCTCTCATACTGTCACTAGTTGCCTGGGAGACCAATCCCCACCTGGCTCCTACCTCCTTTCAGGAAGTTGTAGGGAGCCATAATGTCTCCCCTGAGCCTTCTCCAGGCTAAACAACTCCAACTCCCTCAGCTGCTCCTTATACAGCTTACTCTCTAGATCCTTCCCCAGCTCCGTGGCATTTCTCTGGACACGCTCCAGCACTTCAGTGTCTCATTGTGAGGAGCCCAAAACTGGACACAGGATTTGAGGTGTGGCCTCACCAGTGCCAAGCACAGGGAGGCAAGCACTGCCCTGGTTCTGCTGGCCACACTATTGCTGACACAGGCCAGGATGCCATTGGTCTTCTTGGCTACCTGGGCACACACTGGCTCATGTTCAGTCACTGTCACCAGCACCCCCAGGTCCTTTTCTGTGGGCCATTTTCCAAAGACTCTGCCCCTAGCCTGTAGTGTTGTTGCTCTTGTGACCCAAGTGCAAAACCTGGCACTTGGCCTTGATCAACCTCATACCACTGGCCTTGGCCCACTGACTCAGCCTGAACACTAAATCTTAGCTGAGATGCTAAAGCTTACATTGTAGTATCACTTTTATACAGGTAGAGATAGATAGAGATGATATAGATGTAGTTCTGGATCACAGATATGGAGATTTACTTAGTCCACAAAAACGTCCAACTGGGATTGCATGACAAATATTCATGTCCTCAATAAATTTAATTATGAGCACAATTTTTTGCAGTATCTCTTCCCAAATATTGTGCTGTTGTGAAATGTCACCGGAGAACATTCTATAGAAAACTTTTTTTGCATAGGAAGACTTTTCTCTTTTCTACCGCTGTCCAACACTCTTTTCTGCCACTGCCCAACACCAGTGGGTTGAAACCCACTGGTGTATTCTTCTGTTCACTTACAGACCTGTTTTCCCTGAGCAGTAAAGGGGAAGTCAAACTAAAATTGTCAAAACCATGTCTCTGTAGAATTGTAACTATGATATGATTGATTCTATTGTCTAATATTTCAATATGTCTCATTTTCCTTAAAGCTACAAAATACATGTACACCCTCTTTTTGGAAAATATGAAGAGACTTTGAAATAGAAGGGATCAGTTTAAGTTGAATAACAGGGGATTTTTTGTATGCAACATAAGAATGAGGTTAGCCTGAGCTTATATTCTCTGCTTGAAGGGAATTAATATTATTTAATTCAGCTTTCTGAAATGGCTTGTCTGGTTATTTTGATTCACTAACAATGCTGCCTGAAATACACACTGGTGATTGGCCACATGTTGTGACAAATATTTGGCAGCCCATCTGTGCCATGATCTGCAGCTCAGTCTGACAATTTTAATGGTACGTTGCTTCTAGTTAATTTAGATTGTTTTTCATGCCATTGCCTATAAGTCTAAACATTGCATACCATATGTAGACAAAAGAAAAAAAAACCAAAACCCAAAAAGCCCTCAAAGCTGAGCACATCTAATTGAAATAACAGTCTGTGAAAGTGGTAGTCTAAGGAAAGGGAGTTCTTAGCAGGGTCTTATGGCTCTAAGCCATACTTTAATGGCATTGTCTGCCTAGAGCTACAAATCTTTTGGCAATTTCCAGTCTCTCTAGAACTGTCAGTCTGATATGTGTGATAAGGTAATTTGCATAATTTTGCAGTGTTGTTGGACACCGCTTTTTTTTTTTTTTTTT
>VZTJ01003397.1:19585-35791 GCA_013397795.1 Orthonyx spaldingii
AAGAAATGAGAGAGGGTTCACATTGCATAAGCTAGGTTTTTTCCCTGGGAAGGAAAGCAGCCAATTCAGCAAGCAACCCCTATATATAATGAATGTAGGAGTGCACTGGCAGCCTTCACCCCTTCATTACAGAGTCTTGAAACTTGTATTGTTCTAAAAGCCTGAGTTTGGGGGCTGGCTCAATAAAATGCATATATTGTCCACAAGAAAACGTTTCTATTTGTGCAAAAGTTTGAAAAAAAGAGCAATACCCAGGCAAACACATGAAATGTGAGATTTGGGATGATTGCCTGCTCTCTCATTTTGCTTGTGATACGTCCCAAAAGTGTTTCAGTTGGAGTGCTGTGATCACCTCCAGTGAGAATAGAAGAGAGCAGCTAAATATCAGCAACCATACAGTGTTCTCAGAAGAAGAAAAACAGTGGGGAAGGTCATTCATAGCAAGGGGTGTAAACGAGGGCAGAAATAAAACACAGTTATTATGATGTAGCACTAGAAAAATCAAATCTAGTGGAATTATTTGGTATTTGTGCTGACCATTCTTGGTTTTCCTTCAGCTTCAAAAGAAAAAATCTCACAAAAAATAATAGCAACCTTGATGGAACAAAAGGGGGAAAATTCTTTAGCTGAAATCAATTTTACATCCAATAATTTAGACAGGTATTTTGAACAGCCCTTATTTATATCTTGCAGGCACTGCGGAACAAACATATAATCAGTGAAATGTTTTATCTATCGTTTTCAGGTATTATAGGTGCCCTGAAGTGTTCAGTATAGTTCAACCTAGATAGCAGAAACCCTTTACAAAATAATTCTATTCTGCCACATAACTCCAGCACTGGAGAATACAAAGGACTCCTTCTGAAAATTCATAGGAATGATTTCTACCTGGGCTCATCTGAGAGTCTGTTCACCTGCAAATAATTTAAGCTTTGTTTACATTACTGAACTAGAAAATTATTATAACACACCTTATCACTGAGAGATGTATGAAATAGTGAATTGGAAGACATGTGACAACATTAAACATGCATGAAAGTATTTTTTAGATATTCATGAACAGCTATAGAGCAAGTTTAATTTAGAACCTATAGTACTTTCTTTTACCAGATCCCAGACAAGTGCTTGGAATGGAGTTGGCAGGGCATATAAAGAGACTTTTTAAAAGACAATATATGTATAAACAAAAATTGTCAGGTAAAGGAATTCTTTTGATAGTCAGAATGCCTTTGAAAATTCCTCACGCTGGATTTACTGTGGTGTATTCCGGTGTGCTTTCATTTGAAAAAGAAGTATAGGAAATTAGATTTTGGCTACATTGATAGTGTTATGGCAGTACTCATTTCCTCCTTTTTTGTTACATTCTAGAGTACACAAATCCACACAGTGTTGAAGAAATTCAGCAGTTGTATAGTTATCAATGCTAGAAAACTTTCCATGACCATGGTACAACATTAAAAAAAAAAATCAAAATTTGCCAATGCTTCTGCACATTGTGTGGATAGTCTTGTCTAAATATAGCCAAATCTCTGATGCCACAATATGAAGCTGCAAATAAGTGCTGAAACTTAATAGCACAAGACTAGATTTAGGCTTTTGGTACGAATAATGAGCTAAATGCCCTTCTCATCTTCCTTAAAATACTGCATGAAAAACTGGTCTGTCACAGCAGCCTATATAGGCCTTGCCCTCAATAAAGTCCTAGTGCCTGCAACTATCCATTCACAGCATTTAATTGGCTTTATTCCAGCAGCAAATTGACTTCACCCTGCACCACCACATTGTGAAAGTGACAACCAAAACCTGCTCAGAGTCTTAAATGACACATGTATAATTGAATGTTGCCAGTCAAATGTTGGGTGGCTGTGGTGAAGCTGGTTCTCATGAAAGAGACCAGAGGAGGGGCTGAGCACAGAAAAGTTTGGTGCTGTGCAGGAGTACTGTGACATGGCATACCTTCTTGTATATGCCTCAAAAGCCTTGATAGAAGTCTGCTCAGGGTCACACAGACAACAAAACACAGTATTTTTAAAGTATAGGTATATTGAGGTTGTAGAATCTGGTTATTTGCAAGTGCTGGCTTTCATATCTCTCATCTTTCTGTAGTTGTGTGTGGATTTGTAGAACTCTAAAAATAATGATAGAATATGGCAGTGCAAATATTTGCCTTAATTTTGCATCCAGCACGAAATAAGGACACTATAACATGCTCAGATCTTAAGTGTCAGCTCTTGTTTCTTGAACGAGATTTTGCTAGCTGTGGTGCATTAAAAGAAAAAAAAAACCCCAAAAACAAAACCAAAAAATTCAATGTGTATATTATTATGGAAATATAAAGACAGAGTAAATATGTTTTAAACAATTTTAATTTAAATGAAGTTTAAATGTAAGGCAGCACATGAAATACACTGAGAACTACTTCAATCTCAGTATTTATAATTTTTCAATTATTTTGCAGTATTATTCTGCATCAATTCCTTTTCTAATTTAGAACAGATATTTTTTTGTGGTCCTTGGGATTAGCAAATGTAGAGTTGTCAAAGTTTTTACAACTGACTGTTGTTGGAGTCCTAGACAGGCATACTGAATTAAAAGGAAACCAGAAGGAGGACTGAGCTTCAGCTTCCTCCAGAACCAAGAATTTCAAGCATTTTTTCCAGTTTTATGGGCATATTAGTACTTAAATATATGTATGCTTGCTCCATTATCTACTTGTCACTAAAGTGCCCAGAGTAGCCAGGACATTTTATTTTTTATTAAAAATAATGCCTTTCATGTTTGAAAATCATAAGTAACACTACTCAATTTTCATTGTCTCCTTTGTTGTTATGCAATGCAATTATGTGTCTCTGTTTGATAACTCCCATCTAATTGAAAATCTGATTTTTTTTTACCCATCGGTGCTGTAAAATCCAATGGTATCTTCCCTTTTTTCAGTAATTCAGTAACTGACTTTGCAGATAGTACCTTGTTCTGCCCTTATCTGAACTGTTCTCAGCATGGATTTTCTCATCTATCAGGTAAAAGCTAAACTGCTATTTATCTGCAGGCCATGTGGTCAGAACAGGCTATAAAAATATAATAAAGATACATTTAAAAGAGCAAAAACTTTTTCAAAGTCTAATCAAATGAAAGGATGCCTCCTATTCATAACAGTTAGACTATGATCCCTGAGTTTAGGAAGAACTTTAGTTCTTCAGATGTTCCCTTGCTTGCTTCTGTCTCTGTTTGATAGCATAGGGTTAAAATGTTTTCAGAAGCATAGGCCTCGGGAACGGTAATGGGCATGGTGTTTGCAGAGGACAGAGAGAACCTGTCCACTAAGCACCCACTCGTGAAGAAGCCGATGTAATTACATGATAAACATAATAATACGGTGAAACTCTAAGGGGGGGGGGGGAAAGGGGGCTAAAATTCATGCTTGGGGAAAAACAATGTATACAATAGAACAATGTTAAGGTTGATGATTAACATATGATTGAATGGCAATTATGTCAAGCAAACATATAAAATGAAATCTATTCTGAAACCATTTTGGGACTTGATTTGGGTTTGATCCCCCGGTCCCCAGAGCGCTCTCAATAAAAGCACCGGCATAATCATTCGTGGTTATGTTTTTCCTACGCTAACATGTTGAGCTTTAAGAAGACATTACCTAAGCTTCTCTTTCAGTTCTCTCACACAACTGGTCTCTTCCCTTTTCCCTCCTGAAGCAAAGACATGCACTGCACATCTTCTGGCATCCCTTTGGCTCCTGAAGGCCTACTGGAATTGCAGGAAGATGTAGGCAGTTGGGTTGGGATTAAAAGCCTATTCTGGTTTTCCCGGATGGCAATTGTCCTCATGAAAATTCTTGCAGCACTTTCTTTTTGTTTTGGAAACAGATAGCTATTAATTTAAAATAATTGTGTGAATTAGGCAGCTTGTCACAGTCAGTGGAGCTGAGAATTTAGGGTCAAATTATCCATGAAAATAGCTTTCAGTAGACCTACATTAGGAGGTAATATGTCTTTTGGTTTTCAGGTAATGTGATATTATTTTGAACTTTATAATTAAAGAGTATGCGAACTTGTTACTAAATCATGGGATTGATTAGGTTGCTGTACAAATGCTAATGACTCCATCTCTCTTATTTCTTATAGAAGAGCATTAATGTCTTCTTTCTCTTGCCATAAAACAAAGGTTCCATGAAACTGTCTTATGGTGATAGACTGCAACTTAATAAATTTGAGTGTACCTGGAGATAATATGTACCCTTTAACATAAGATCCATCAGACTACTGGAAAAAATTGTATTCTCTATACTTGTTTTGGGGATGAGTTACAGAAAAGCATTAGACAAACTATTGAAATGATGGTCATGATTTTATAAGAAATTTAGCATGGCAGGATGTGAAGATTTGTCTGAAAACTAAATGCTGACTTCTCTGCTGGCAGTTCTCTCTTCTTTTCTCCCATAAGATCTTGATCTTTCATTTTCAGGAAACGTGGTATTTTATTTAAATCTGCAATTAATCAGGAAACACAATGTAATTGAAATACTAATTACAGTTGCTTATTCAGGTACCAATATTTCTGCTACAGTGTAAGTTGCTTAAGTACCTTTGTAACAGTGGATTTTGAATCCATATTAATCCAATTATCCAGAATACGCCCCAAAATAATTTGGTATCTACAGTCTCCTAAGCCAAAGTAAATTACCGTTGAAGTTAGTAAGACTTATGAGGGGAAATGAGTAACGTAGACACAATTGGAAATTACAGTTTAATTGTATCTGGATTTGTGATTTTTTTTTTTTTTCAGGTTTTTAGAATGCATGCTTTGGTTTTTTTTCTTTTTTTTTTTTTTTAGGTTTTTTGAAATCATTTTTTTGTTTTTTTTTTTTTTTTTTTTTTTTTTTTTTTTTTTTAAATCCTTCCTTTCAATTGCCTGGGACTTACATGTTTAATTTAAATGTTCTAGGATAATACACCATGTTGAAATGCATGACAGTAAGCCAACTTGAGCTTGATGGTATCATATCCTGTATGATATTTTCTGTGAAGATGATTGCTGACATATTCCTGAGTGTATTATTTATGCTGTGTCATTTTGCTGTAGGTCTACAAGATGTTCCTTGTGCTATGGTGCTTGGAACTGATGCGAGGTTTGGAAATGCTGAACCTGGAATAAGGAAGGAGGCTTGGAATGTGCCATTAAATTTTAAGTTTGGACACAAAATGAAAGATATTTCCTGCATAAATTAATTGAATGTGGAAACCTATAGCAGTCATGAAGCTCCTTTTCCTTCCAAATCCATCCTTTGGTGGAAAGGAAGCCTATTACACTATGTACAAATGACCCCTTCTGGAACGTGCTTGACATGGCACTGCCACACATGTGGTAGCTCTGCCAAACCTGCCACACTTACACAGTTCCCCTCTGCATGGTCATGTATAAAAGCAGGTGATTAAAACCCCATAAGTACGCTCACAACTAAAATAAAATCAAACTGTACCACTAAAAGAAGTTCTCTTGTGCATCAGTCCAAAGTACCTTTTTTTTCTCCCCACCAATGTATTTCTGTGATACTCATTTCTGGGATTACCACACAGCATCTGCCTTGTGCTATAACCGTCTTATTATTATGGAGTTCTAACTCACATGCTGACTGTGCAAAACAGGAAATCAAAGGAGTTAAATAATCAGTGAGACTTTCTCAGTTCAAAGTATTTCTAGTATAAATATAACATTTTTGTATAGTGAGTCTGTTGCTTGGATTGTTTTGCTTTTCATAAAGGAATGGAGCAATCTAAGAGTTTCACAAACTCTCAATTCAACCTGCCCTTGCTTTTACGAAGATAAGAATGAAGTCTTTCATTTGTCCTATCTATTGAAGGTTTAGGACTAGGGTTGATTTTAACACTGAGAAAGAAAAAAACCTTAGGTGGACACTAAGAAGAAAAAGGTTTTGATCAACACAGTGTACACAGTAATACATGAATTATATAGTTCCACTATAATAAACCATTCTCTCCATGGCAGGTTGTTCTTAGTGATAATAATTAGTGATGGTAATTTGAAATTATAATCTATCATGCCTTTCCTTACAGGATAGCAATTTACTCTTCTGAATAACTGCTGAGATACTACATCTCCTTGCTGGTTAAATAAAATATGTTTTTCTTTTACCTGTTTCTCAGATAGAGAAACAACTGTAACTTCCAAAGACTCAGCATCTCTAAACAGTAAGGCTGAAAGATTGAGGACTTTCAGACCCAGAAAATATTTCTTAGTACATGGCTTGTGTATTGATAAATGCTACTTAATATTTTTCCATTCTGAATACAGAATTTCTTTGTCAGTTCTCTATTACCATGAAATTTCGTGCTTGCTTAACACATGCTTTATTCCTTTTCTCTGCTAAGATATTGACCAGTAATACTGAGTTGATGAGACAGTTTTCATCTTTCCTTAAAGCAGGCTGCACTTCTGCCAAAAAGAAACTAGTGGTGACCTATAATTGTACTTGTCACTGACACAGAAGATATAAAACAGAGAGTGTTTAGTCTTTTAAAGATTTTTGTACTCAGTTGGGGATCCTGGACTTTATGTTGCAGTGAGGTCTTATTATTTTGAAACTTGTTTATTCCCAGCAGACTAAAACATCTTGTGGATAAGCTTGATTGATAATGCTGTTGTTTAGACCGTTGAACTGGTTTCATCCTAATTAATTTTAATTATTGTGCTGGTGGTTTTCTCTCTTCTGGGTGTCATTGTATTAAAGCATGTGATGACTGTATAATCTTTTTTAGTTTTGACATACAGTCTTGGAAGTCAACTTTATTAAACCCATTAAGAAATTTCTGTGAATATACAGTAAACAGTGATTTTTTGGGTTATGCAAACTGTGTCTCTAAAAAACTATTGCATGACTATTCTTAACAATTTTTTTTAGTAATCAAGTTACAGATAAAAGGCTATTTTATAGGTTTATTTGTGCAAAACTGAAATTGAGTTCAATCTAGGTTTAAAATCTCTAGCAGTGATAAGTCAATTAATGTAACCTGAATGACATTCTATGTCACTATTATTTGAATAAGTATAGAAACAATGAGCAAGCTGTCACCAAAAAAAAAAACTAACCAAAAAACCCCAAAAACCCTTGAAAAACCACCAATTAAACCTCCCCCCTCCAAACAAAAAAAACAAAAAAAAAAGAAAAAATGCAGATATCGAGGGAAGTGGAAATTGTTGTATTAAGCTTAGTTTGATAGCCACTGAGTGACTGAAATTCTTTTCCAGGTAGATGACTAATATGAAATCCTGTTTTACCCAGCAGTATCAGCAACAGCACTCTTTTATTTGGCAAATGGGAGGTCAGATTCATAGATCATTTTGAAACATTAGAAAGGGTAAAACTGACCTCATAGGGATGTCCGTTTGCAATTTTAATCTCGCAGAGTGTCTCTGTTATATTGATGTTCGTCACTTTTGCTTTCTTCTGAACCTTGATATTGTCATTGTTTCCACGACTGTAAAAATTAGATGTTTGATGTTGCTACAGATGATCTAATACAGCAACTGAATGTCATTATAATTCAAAATGCCTTGATAAATGTCACAGGTATAAAAGGAAATAAAAAGTAAAAAACCAAAGGAACAAGTAACAGATGACCCTTGGTACAAATGTGTTAATGATTTTCTAAAGATTTTATAAGCAAGATACTATTTTAAAAGTATAGGAAGTCAAAAATTTATGCAAACATTTAATTGTCTCTTACATAAGCTAATAAACATCCTTTAATGTTGTGAGAGCCTGGAGAAAATGATTACTGGCTCAAAACAACTGAAGCTGGGTGGGGCAGGGCAGTTTGTGCCAAGGCAGAATGGTGCTATGCTCCACACCCCACCCCTGGAGCCTCTAGTCCAGCCCAGGATGGCTGTCAGCCACTGGCACACCTTAAGCAATGGCCCGCATGCTACCCCTGAAGCCCAAATGGAGCACCAGAGTGGCTTGATGACCAGAAGCCCCAACTCAGGAAGGTGTGGGGGGAACAGGAGGCGTCAGGAGTAGGTAAACATCATTGCCCTGAGATGCACATGGTCATGTCCCTATTGTCCTTGGATTTCAGGGCAGCTGAGTCCACACTGGATCTAAGGTGGGTAGTTATGTCTTTCTTTTCTCTCTTTTTTTTCTCTCTTTCTCTCCTTTTCTTCTCCTAATTTCCTCTTCCTAAAATTTGGGTAATTTGAGGTGGGTGGATAGAGTTTGCTAAGCCAATGCTTTGTGAAATACTTTGTTTATTTGTTGCTTTAATTTTACCAAGTTCCTGATCTTCTAAAATTTACCAGTAAAGTTTGGTTTTAACTTTCCGGGAACTTTTTTTGGGTTCTACTTTGCACCACCTCAGGGAAAAGTAGTACCTTACGTCCCTTTTGGCTAGACTTGCCAAGAAAGGACTGGGGCTTTACAAATGCTTTGCATAAATAGTAAAAATAATTTCACTGACAGAGAAAACATACTGTGACACTAGCAGAACTGGATTGCAGACCTATACACCTTAACAACAATTGTGGTTTGCATCGACATCATTCTTGCTTTGTACTCAGGGTTCATATCACACAACAGGGACTATTGAAATAGAATATTTAGTCTAGAAATGCATCTGAACTGTCTCTTGTGAACAGCCATATGCCGACTATTTTGGATGCTTTTGGGGTCTATTGTTTTCAGTTCCGTTGAGGCACAGCGGAAAGCAAGTATCCTCAGGGACTCAGTGCCACCCCAGCTTCATGGTCCTGATTTAAAGAACATTTCTGGTGAGGGACAGTCATTGAAGAACTGCTTACAGAGAACATATTGCTGGCTGTTATTACTTTGCAGAAGATCCTTCCTCTCTTCTCACCCATAAGCTGGTGTTGTATTGGATGTCGTACAGGTGGTTAAAGGGCAAAGGACAACTCTCTGACATCCATCTTTTATGTTTCAACACTCTAAGTAGCATTTTGATTTTCAAGATAATCTAAGTACAGCTGTATTATATTACATGCATGGTGGTGCTACTACATGTAATGAGAGGTGGGCAAACTTCTAATAAGCTATAATGAGTTGGAGCAAGATTAGTATCATCTTTGGAAGTGAGTACAAAGGTTATAAAAACAGGTTATAAATATACTGATTGTGGTCCTAAATACTCTCCCAATCTTCAGCAAGGCACATCTGAGGGTCTGCCTGAGCTAGAAAAAGCTTTTGAACATCCTCAACAGATTTGTCTTCCACAAGTTTGTTTAGTTTCCAATGGAATCATATAAAGGTTTAAAAGTCACCACCTTCTGCAACAAGGAGATCCACAGTTTACTTGCCTGTTATATGAAGAAGCTCCTCTTTTCTTTGAACTGCATGTATATTAGCTTCTTTGGATGCCTTCTAACTCACATCTTCGAAGAGCCACTGATCACATACTCTCTCTTTGGCCTTGCCATGTGACTCATCATTTTGTAGGTGTCATATTTTGTTTCTCTTGTAGTCTCTCTCCCTATACATGAAACCTAGTCCGTTTATTCATTCCTTCCATGGAAATTGACCTATAGCCTTTGCCGTTCTTACTGCCCTTCTCCAAAGGTTTCCCAGTTTTAGTAAGTACTTTTTTGAAATAAGTTCACCAGGATTCTTTCTACACAATATCCACAGTTTGGATCCACATAATAAGAATCAGAAAGGCAAAAGTGAGAAAATTCATAGATTAAAATAAAGACAGTTTAATAATTGAAAGAAAAAAACATAATAATAAATTGTAATGAAAAGAAAAGAGAAAGAAACCAAACCAGAAGAAAAGCAAAGGATGCTTTTAAAAACAATTGCTTACAATCAAACTGCCAATGCCCAGCCATTCCCCCAGCATCAGCCCCCATGGACAGAGCCTTCTCCCATTTGTATATGCTGAGTACGATGTCATATGTTAAAGGGCATTCCTTCGGTCAGTTGACATCAGCTATCCTGTCTATATCCTCTCTCAGCTCCAGCTGGGAGGCTGGAGCTCTCCCAGCCTCCTCTCTGCTGAGGTGGGGTGAGAAGCAGAACAGACCTTGACTCTCAGTAAATGCTGCACAGCAGTAACAAAAGCATCCCTGTGTTACCAATGCTTCTCAGCACAAGCCCAGAATACAGCCCCATCCCAGCTACTGTGAAGAAAATTAACTCTATTCATACAAAACACAACCATCACAACAGGGTTGTGAAAAATAACCACAATTTCAGCTAGCTGGACAGAAATCAGAGAAACATTTTTAAAATTGGACAATTTTAATCCACAAAGAACCAAGGAGCATTAAGATACCTTACAGGAGTAAATCTAAAATGTATCTCCAGACAACAAAGCAAAAAGTCATTCCTTCAATGGAGTACTGTCATACCTTTTGTATATTTGTACTGTACTTTCCTATAGGTATTAATACAGTCTATTGACAAAAACTTCACAGCATCACCGTATATGTCTGTGAAAGTCAACGCCACTCTGTTTGACTGCCTCTTGCTTGGTAACAAGGTTCCTGCTCTGAAATCTGTTCTTATGTTCTTTGAAATGCAGTTGCATGAGCTTCACAATATCTTTTAAGTTACAATTTCGTAATAAACCATCTTAATGAACAGACCTGAAAAGTCTACAACATGGCTTAGAGAAAACATTGATTTTCTTGTCTTGCAAATTATGTACTCTGGTTTCTGTACTAAAGACAAGCATTTGTAAGTTCCATTACTGAAATCTACTTACTACAGAAAAAACAATTTTATCTTTTTGTATTGGTACCAAACTGTATTTTGCATTTGGAATGGACTCGCCATGTCTCCTTAAAATCCCCCCATGCTTTAGTATGTGCCACAGCTTTTTGGTTTCATTTTGTTTTGATTCTATATATCTTGCTTACAATGATGTGAACATTATCATTCTGGAAGGGAACTTCCTATTTGTACCATCATCCTTTCTGATAGTAATTCACTTTCTCTTAAAGGTCTCATTTCCATCTGCTAGTGGTCTCATCAGTGACAATTGTCTGACTCCTGGCTGTCACACTGAAAAGTAAAATAAAGCACATAGTTATAATGATAGCAAAGCAATTAATGACACTTTTCAAATAAAAAGCCTGCAGAGTATGATGAGAAAATGGACACCGCATTTTTAGCTAAAAATTCTGTCAAAAGAATGATGATCACAGATGGGCTTATGGAACAAAATTTAACAATCTTCTTGACAACAGCTGAGGACAGATCAGCTTGTCACATCCAGAAAGAGTCAGAGTCTTTTTTAGATTATTTAGTGATGCCAAATTTAAAACACATTGTATCAGATTTCTTCACGGCTTTGTGGAAAATGGAGAATTTTGACAGAAACAGAAGGGCTAGATTATTCTCATAATGCTGCAAGACTATATTCAAAAACAAGCATTCTCAAAAGGCTGAAAATTATGTTGAGATGCCCAAATGGATCATTTAAAGCCTTTTTGTATGGATTTAGTGGTATGAAACATGCTTTGTAACCCATCACGCTGGTATGAAAGACTCGTTGAGTTACTGAATCATTAAACTGAAAGCAAATCTATGAAGAAAGATGACCCTAGTAGTAGTTAAACAGCATATCCCCTAATAGTTTTAATGACCATACTTTTCCTCGGTAAATTAGTATACTTTGTTTTCCTGCTTAGATGCTTTCATCTTTTTTCTGGTGTTCAGTGGCAATGATTTCTCAGGACTAGCTTATAGTGGAAGCATAGTTAGATTCAAATGCAAGAACATGTAATTATCAGTAAGCTCCCAACTCTGCTTGGTTTTCTTTCAGTTTTAACAATTTGGCAGTTGGCAAGAGTTTAAAATAAAACTTTGCTTAGTTTTAGCACATTAAAAGTGTAAATGAGTGTAAAAATGTAGTAAGTGTAGATGAAAGGCATATTATGCCTTAACTTTATGTAAAGCATTATAATTTCACTGAGTTGTAATAATGTCATTTTATTAATAATTTCTTTTTGCACAGAAAAAGCACTTTTATTCTAGAAATGCCCCAAGTATCTAGCTAATACAATTCTTGGTACTTAATTAAATCTGATTGTATCACGGATCAGCAGCCAAGAACTGCAAAATCTATCAAGGTAAACAAAGCAGTATAGTACTTAGTATTTTCTCAAATCTAGAAATAGAATAGTGTATCTTTGCTGTTTCGTCTCTGGACTCCTCTGGACCACCGAGTCCAGCCCTCAGTAGCTCCTTACCCCAGGAGCTCTGGTCCAGGGCAGAACGGTGGCAGCTGTTTGCCGGTAAAGACAGACGGACCACTTGCGTATATATCAGCGTTCTTTATTTTCCCTCACGGAGGGAAAAGGATCGTGCATGGAACAAGCTGTGAGATGGTGGTTCCCGGCAAGAGTGGTCCAGCTTGTCTCTCGCCTGGATCTCTTATGCCCTCTGTCAGGGGAGGGCAAGGCGAGAGACGAGCCAATAGGCAAATGACTGACCAGTGACATCTGGCCAGTCCTGGGTGAAGAGGGGAGGGACAGGTACAAAGCAGTGCTATGAATGGTCAGACCACCAGGATGGATTCCTGGCATCTGCCCATTGCTACAGAATAGGCCACCTCAAAACATACCTCCATGGTTTTTACCACATTTTTTCCACTTCTAATAAATATTTGGCCAAACTTGTGCTATATTTTGTTTATATGGTATCTCCTGCAGTTTTTCCAGCAAAGAAATAATACTGATTTAGTATGTTGAGTGTGAAAGAAACCATTTTGAAGGAAAACAAGTTCACATGTCAGCTATGATGAGTAGTATTGAACAGTCCTTCAGAGGCCTATGTTTCAATTGCTTCAATTGAAGCAATTTTCTGAGATAATTTTGAATAGGCAGTGTTCCTGCATGTTGAAATTAACACCTTATTCTGAGCACGAATTCTTAGAATTTTTGTGCATTTATGGCTTTGGAATGACTTCACAAAATACTGTTAATAATTTTTGGGGTTAAACAAGTGCTAACACTTGAATTCAGGTATAAGATTTCTAGTGAAAACAGGCAAATGTGCAATATAACCATTTAGATTGCATTAAATTCTTAGTAATCTTCACTTTTGAATTTTAAAATTCACAGATAACTCCTTATATTTTTCTTTAAATTGCCATTAAGCACATAGTAAATAGCCCGTATTAAGACGCTGTTTGCTTATCACAGCTTTCAAGGTAATTTAATAACCAAAAATTGGCCAAAATACTCCGATGCATGCCAGTACGACTTTTTTCTTTTACACAGTTTCAGCATTATCTACTTTCCTAACCACACCACAATATCCTAGCTTAACAGTAAAAGCTAGTGGCAGTGTGAATAGGTTTTGTATTTTGGAAGAACCATGCTTATCATTACAAAACTATTGAAAACTTTTGTGTTTGTAATGAATAAAGAAAGACAAAAAATCCAGCGTTCATGGGTATTTTTCAAAGGTATTAAAAAACCCTCAAAAACAAGTAAGAGAAAAGGTGGAGTCCAATACTCGAAAATGCCTGGCAGCCTGCTGGTGTATAGCTGTGCTTTCTGCATCAAAGTTATTATTTCTCAGCTGTTCTTGTAGTTCAGTCTTAGAGGAAAAACATAAGACCCATAAAGGCTTTGGAGACTTATACATAAAGCTAAGGAATCCCAGCTATTCCTTGTGGACAGCCATGATACGCTGGTAACAAGCTTGTGCCACTGAGTTAAGAAAAGCTTTAGGCTCTGCCAATGACAGCGGAAGGCACTCACAGATGACACTCACTCCAAATGGCACTTCTCCTACGTGACAGTTCTAGTTTATCATGTCCTGGTTACTACATTACAAACATGTAATATTGGCCATTTTCAGTATTTTCCCTTTTCTCTTCTGGGTTTGTATACTCTTTCCCAAGGACTATTTTTGGAGCTGTCAGCCAGGCCTGATGAAAATGACAGGGAAACTATATTAACTTTAAGTAAGCTACTGAGCTGTGTGTCTCTGGAGCTTCAGTGATCGTGACTCATCATGCGGTCCCTGGGTGACTGTCACGTTTACGCTCAGATCAGTCCCTTGATTATGCCATGATTTATTTATATCAAATTTTATACAATACCAAAAGTGTTTTTCCAGTTCCTTGCACAGTTGCAAAAAGAGTTCAGAAAAAAAATTTAAAAATAATATCTGATAATAAAAGAAAGGTGTCTAATGTAAAAAAGTGTTTAATTATCTTCTGCAGAGGGAAAATATGAAAGAAGGAAAGAAAGAGCTTAAGGCAAATAAATGGGTTGTCTATGCTTTTACAAGTACTTATATCAACATTCCCTGACAATAAGTTTTGATGTAATACTCCTGGAAACTCACTCTGTTGTTGCATTTAGTAATTTAAGTAAATTAGTGTAGAATTTCTGTAGGTGAATTTAATTTTAGAAAACCTGAACTCACTGGAAATTTGAAGTTGCAAGACAAAGTGTGTACTTCATTTTTACCCAAGAAATTAAAATAGGATCCTCCCTTTTTTGAAGTTCTTCTGTCGAACATGTAGCAACAGCTCATCCCCATGAACAGGAATTATTAATCTTGTCTCCACACCAACACCTTAGCTTTTTGTCACTACTTTAGTTTGCTTTGTATCAAATGCCATTCACTCTCTAGAATCATCTAGCCTATTTTCTCTCTTCTAGGGAAAAGTACTGTAGAGCTGATCCTACTTTGAGTAGAGGGTTCTCTAATTCTCTCTTCCAGCTTAAATTATTTTCTGACTCTACACACAAATATGCCTTGTCTATGCTTGAAATATTTTGCCACTGAAAATCGTTGTTTTACCTTTTCTTAACCAATACAACTACCTTTACCTTTCTTATTGAGTCATATTTCCTACTTTCTTTCTTTTTTCACCCTTCTGTCCTCTCTTTCCACAGAGAAATATTGCTAATGAAAAAACTCAAGTAATTATGCAGATATTTGTACAAAAATAATGTTTATTCATTTAGCAAAATTGATGAGATAACTAAACTGAATGAGCACCTTGTACTTAGGCATATCCCAGCTACTACATTTCTAGTCTATACTACCTAGGTTGCTGAAGACCATTATTATGACAATTATTGTACCTACTGTTAGGACTTGTTAAAGATTTTCTTTTTTTTCAATTGTATATTAATCTGTAGATCTCTGTAGGTTGATCTATTTCTCTACTGTTGTTACTTTTTGGGGTTTCATTTATTTAATATCCTTTCTATCAAGTATTCTCTTTTTCTTTCTGCTTCATTTTAAAATCAATTTTTTCATTTTCTTCATCTACGTCTGTCTCACTGAACTCACAACTACATGTCAGTTCTCAGGACTACATAGTGTGGTTCCAGTCAGGTTGGAATATGTCTATGTAGAGACAAAATTAAACCACTGCTCTGGTTTCAGGACGTGGCTCTGAAAGTACTATCATTTTGAGGTGTCTGACCTACAATGTAAATATAGATGGAAACCCACATACAGCAGTTAGAAGTGAACTTTGTTGAAAATGAGGTTATTAAAAGAAAGATCACTGTGAAAAATCTTGATTTTTACTGAGCACCACTTCTTTTTGACTCTTTTCTTTCAACTAGCTATCGTTTCTTCCTTTCAACACAAATTCTTTGATGTATTTTCCACCTAAATGAAAGTATTGTATTAGGGGGTTGCTTTTTATTTCCCAGAAACATTGGTGCAACACTTCTAATTAGTTTTTAATTGGTGAGTTTTTTAAACAATTTTTATCTTACAATTCTTTCTATTTTTTTTCACCAAAATTTGATTTTGACTTTAATTATGTCAGGTTTAAATTTTCTTTTTTATTATTTTTTCTTCTCTCTGAAAAAAACAAATCTTTTTAATTCAAAGTGGAAAATTACACTTTCGTGTAATTCTGAAAGAATTAATTGATACTTTCAGATATTTTTTACAGACCTGAAAATAAGGAATGTAGTTTAACCATAGTTCCAAGCTCTTACTATTTTTATCAACCTTTGTGAGGAACTACACATGTACAAAACAAACTTAAAATGAACAGAAACTGTTCAATTTTTCTTCTTTACTGTACTAGTTTGGTTCGAAAGCGGGCGGAAACACTAATTTCGTGTAGTGGTTTGAGTTCGTTTACCTGAGTTTTTTGGTTAAACACCAACACACTTACCAGATTTTATTTAATTTTGCTGTGAGATAAGGATTAGGAGTAGGTAAAG
>VZTJ01003397.1:36830-94731 GCA_013397795.1 Orthonyx spaldingii
GGGGGGGGGAAGGGCAAAGGCCCAGCCTTACCAGAGAGAAAAGCACAGGACTTGCTTCTCTCGCAGCAACAGAACAAAAAAAGAGGGTTTTTTTCAGGTGTATCTCTCTTAAATACAGTTTTTACCCTGGAGGCGGAACAACTTTTAATTAGATTATACACCCATCAATACTCAAAACTAACTGGTCACTGGCTCTGTTTCCCAGGAAGCAAAGTGCACTGCTTCCTGCACCATAAGTCACTTAAAAAACTGACCCTTCCTGGGTAAACCCATGACATTTACCTTTAGTGTACCATATAAATCAAGTGGTTAAAAATTAGATCTGATTTAGAAAAGAATGCATATTGGAGTATTCATATCAGACTTTATACACAGAAGATCATCCAATATTGGCAATCAAGAAGAATTAATTTTAGGTTAAAGACTATATTTTGTGTAGATATAGGAAGAAAACCAATTACTTTCAGAATTGTTTTAAAATATAAAGACTAACTCTTGCATTAATTCCCAGTATCATGTAACTCTTACTGAATGAATGGGTACCATCTTCAGAAGGAAAAATAATTTTGCCTCATGCTCGTAAGGCACAAGGTACAGATGACACCTATTAAGTAATTTAACATTTTCTCCACTGACCTTTGGAAATTGTCCCACAAGCCAGAAAAAAAGACATTTTTAGAAATTCTGACATTTTATATCTCTCCTCATTACATCTATTTATAGTCCTTAATCATATTCCCCACATTAAACTATTCTTGCTCCACTCTTTCTATAAATAGTACACTAAACCAGGGGACCCATGAGTGCTTCTCTTGTCTCATGTGCAGCTGAGTGTTTTAGAGACACCCTATCTTATCTCAGAGTGATATCTGGACAGAAATCATCCCTTCTTCACATCTTCTTTTTCATGATTAAGTATGTGGACAAGAATGAAACCCAAACCTACTACAGCCATGTTCCCATCTGGACATATAATAAAACCCCTTTTAGCTGTTATCTTGATCAGCTGCACATGCTTACTTACCCTTCAGAAATTAAATTTTAGCACTCCCAAGATATTTGCAAAGTCTCAAATCACCCTCAGGACAGTCATTTTATATTTCTAGTTGCAAACTTGGTATACTGCTCCAGTCACTATGGCACAAGAATTGTATTTACCAGTACTATTTTTATGTCTTCATTTAAGTGTTTTGAGGTTTTTTTTGCAAAAGAACCCTGAAATGCACTGGCTGAAGATCTTTTATTTAGCAAACTAATGGCTGATTTGATGTTTTGTCCAAGATGGGCTCAATGTGAAAATTGATTCCTCTAAAATTACTTGCTCTAATTTGTTTTACACAGAAGATGTTTCTAATCATCATTTCCCTATGTTATTTCTTTGGATGGATTCTTAATTTCTTGTGTTAAGGACACAGTAGTCCTTATTTATTTTGTTTTCTTTCTCCAACTATTTCATGTTGTACTGAAATAGTTTCATTTTTATTTCTATGAAATTTCAGTAGTGGTAGAGAAAGGTTCTGATTTTTCAGATTCATAAAAAAAAAAAATAAAATGCAATAGTACTTTTGTCAGCCGTGTAATATGACCACAGAATTGGTATTGTGTGCAAAGAGTAACACTTCATGACTTCTACTCTGCTTAAAAAAATATGATGGTTTTGAATGGAATTTGATGAATAGAGAAGACACGTGCATATGACTATAGGACACGGCTGAAACAGAAGATATACAGTCTGACTCATACCCCAGTGAAAACTTTCATTACATATTAGAATTAACCTTGCTTTTTATTTTCCTCTGCTTAAGCCATACACACTTAGTAATTGAAAAAGCGACTAAAACACAAAGTTAAAGAATTTTCCATTCTGTTTAACACAACCTTTTGGATGGTGGTAAATGCAACTGCCTAAGAGACTATTTCCTGGGAATCAAAGTAATTTCACTATGTAATTCTCCCTCTTACCCTGAAAAATATAGAAAGTGCATGTAACAAGGGAAAAAAGTCAACCATATACATGGAATCATAGAATAATTTGGGTTGAAAGGCACTTTTAAAGGCCATGTAGTGCAACGCCCCAACAATGATCAGAGACTTTGTCAACTAGATCAGGTTACTCAGAGCCTTATCCAGCCTGACCTTGAATGCTTCCAGGGATGGGGCATCCGCCACCTATCTGGCCCACACTGCTTTGGATGCAGCCCAGAACATGTTTGGCTTTCTGGGCTGTAAGTGCACATGGCTGGGTCATGTCCAGCCTGTCATCCACCAGCACTCCCAAATCCCTCTCAGCAAGGCTGCTCTGGATCTGTTCATCCCCAGACTGTGTTGATTTCTGGTGTTTCCCTGATGTTACACTTAGCTTTGTTGAGCCTCATAAAGTTCATCCACTGATATAATCACTCCATCAGAGAAGGCCATTAGGTTGGTCAGATAGGACTTGCCCTGTGTGGTGAAGCTACATGATTTAAAGTATATCAGATGCTTTATAACTTCTTTCAGTAAAGTAACAGCTACAATTTTAAGTGTGCTCTGGGTTTTATGGGATATTAGCAAAATAAGTAATGAATTTTACAATTATCAAGCATACATCTTTTAAGAAAGTAAAAGCATACTGAATGTCAGAAGCTGATACATGAAATGAGGAGATCACTTAAACATTTCTTTACTTCTCTTTAGTGCCATACATCTCTGGGCACCCAACAAGAAACCAGTGACAGTTTTAGAAGTCAGAAACAGAATTTGTCTCATTAGGTATGAAATAAGGACTTTGCTGAGTTTACACAACATTTTCTTCCATCAGAGTCCCAGGAAGCAATATTTGCATGTGTCTTCTATCATAGCTACCTGTTAAATTATCTCATTATTGTCCCTGTCTTCTTTTGGAATAAACAGGGAAGTACTGCAATCTATTGCACTACCTACCGTTTGCAATAAGCAGTAGTTCCAAATCTTATCAAATTAAAGCTGGATTTGCATATCAAAGTTGATTGTCCTAAGGGCAAAAAGTCATGATAATGTTATTACTTAATCTCTAGACCATGCTGCAGTACAATTTTGTTTCCTGTCAGCCTGGGAGGCTCGGAGCTTCTGCCTGCCTCAAACCTACAGAGAATTCTCACTAGGAAGCTGGAGGCTGATCCTGTAGCTGTATTCCAAATAATGCTTTGAGCTCAGTACAGGGTAAAAGAAAAAAAAAAACAACAACACTTTTATCATGAATCGGAAGCTGTCAAGAATGTTTTGAAAAATTTGGATCACATTTCTGATATCTGAGTTTCATCCAAAATTTGTTGTACTTCTTTGTAAAGAACAGAGAATTGGCAGCACAAGCACCCTAGTGGGGAAAGGATATTCACTTGGGATATCTGAAATATGGAATTTATTCATGTTTTCTTGGGTTCTTATGCCACTGTTACTGTTATAGTGTAACATAGTAACACAGCAATGAAACTTAACGTTTAATTTCATGAAAATGAAATATCCATATGAACCAGAAAAAAGCATTATTGTGACTTTAGATCAAGTTTAAATGAAGCATATGTTGTACTGAACCATGCAGTCCATTAAATAATGGCCACACTTACCACCACAAGTCAAAGTCTGCCTTTGCCCAACAGTGACATGTAACTAATATTACCCTGTTGCATCAATGAGCTTCATATTTTCCTCATCCACATAACACCTACATGCGTACCTTGGCACACCTGCTCCATGATGCTTATGTGTTCAGCATTTCAGTACGAAATGCTCTTAAATCTCAAAAATGCTTGATTTATTTCACTTGAAATTGTATTTATTCTGTATCTTGCCACATGTTATGAGTTGGAGTGCAAAAGACAATGAAGGGGAAGGAGAAGAGAAAACAGGTGTGAAGAGGCAAATAGCATGTTAAATTTTTCAGGGCACGAATTTCTGTGAGATCAGCTATGAGGGCTAGTCACTCGTAGCTGAATTACAGGAGGTCCAGAAAAGAGGACTCTAAGCACCTTCTTCAGCTATAATTTACATACATTTACCTTTTTTTCGGCACAATTATTTCTTGCAATTGGCCTGTGAGTTAGACCTTTTGACACAGCTGGATTCCAAGAGTCGTATCAGAGGTACTGTGAAATGAAATATAACTACGTGTCAGTAAGTGGGTGTGATCCTAAGGGAGTCTCACTGAAGCTAAATGAGTAATTGAGACTGCGAAAGTTGGAGCAAGTGTGATGTGCATTCGAAATGCTCCAAAAAGAGATTTTTGCAATTTCCAGTCACTTCTGCCTTTAGCAGACCATGGTATGCACAGGATATTTTTGTCTGTATGTTAGGTGAAATATTGTTTTGCTTCTAAAAGCTGAACTTCAAACTGCATTTGATTACCAAATGCAAAACCACACATTTGATGAACTACTACAGAAGAGACAAACTCAAATTGAAACCCAAGAGTTGAAGAGTTTAGGTTAAAAAAAAATATTTTTTTTCTACAGAGTGCATGGAACTGAATAGAAAGAACAGAAAAAATGTGTGAAAAATAGGAAATGGTTTAGGTAAGTTGATATTCAAACTCTGAAAATTCTCAGGACCTATGCTAAATTGGATTAGCATATTATAAATAAAACAACGAGAATTATTGTATTTGAGACAAAGTGCTTTCTGGATGAAAAGAATTCCATACTTCCATCATTTTGGAATCCCTCCACAATATGGTATAATCCTGTAAAAGGATTGTGTTACAGTACAAGATGCATAATTTCTTCATTGTATTTGGTTATAGAACAGATAGTTAGGTCTAGTTACAATATTACTTTAAGTATGTACATATATACATATGCTGAGAATCTAAAAGGTGTTGATTTCAGCTGTAAATGAAGCAAACAATGATAAGGATAGGGTGTCAGTAACGAACAAATAAAGACAGATCAGAAGAAAAATCATGAGTTTTATCCATTTTGGAATTTATGATGTATCCCAAAAAGAATGAAAATACTCTTTTCCATAAAATACTGTTTTAGTCTAGATGAGGAACCATTACATCTAGGAGGCCTTACTGCAGAGTCTGTTCTCAGAAAAAAAAAAATAATTAAGGGATGTTTTTTATTAATGAGAAAAGCCAATTTTCAAAGCCTTGGAAACTTTGCGAGTACAATTAACTGTGATTTTCATGGCTTATGGAAACCAAATTAACAGTTATTTAGCTCTTTGTTATTAACTGCACCTAGATAATCAAACAAAGATGATTATGCAGCATTTTCTTTTATTGATTATTTTTGTATCAGGTTTGCTAATTTCATTCCCAATAATTCGGACACAAACACTACACCATGGTACTTAGACTGCTTGAATATGGTGCATGTTGGACAAGTAATTTGCCTCCACAAAATGTTGGAAATGTTAAACTTGTGGTACATATGCAATTGGTACGTTATCCACAGAGCAGAAATTGAAATTGATATCCATATTGGAAAGCAGAATGTATTCACAAACTCAAGTAGCTGTTTTCAGATATAGACAGATATTTGTATGCATCATTAACTGACAGGTGTAAACATGCATAACTGATCATAAAAAGTGTACATGATAATTTACAGGGAAGTTCTCAGGTACCTCAGCATTCTTATTTTAGGAAATATTGATGTTGAGAATATAATTATGACTACCTCCTAACATTCAATGGAACTATGCTGGAACTTAGTATCACAGACCAAGAAAAAATGGTCAATTCCCTCCCATGGCAGATGTAAACAAGCCAAGAATCCATAAAGCAAAATATTTTGATAGGTGACAAATACTTAACATTTCTTCTGTAGACAATTAGCAATCATGTAGAGATGTTTATCAGAAAGCAATATTCTGTGTCCAAGAAGCTGTAGCTAGGATCTTTGGATCCCAACAGTTGGACAGGCAATGTTTACTGCTTGTTGAGCAATGTCTCTTTACTCTGCCTTGCTGCATGCTAAACTGCCTCAGGACAGACAGCAAAGTGATGAATTTGGTATTAATCTGAGTTTGTGTTTAGGGAGATCGGGAATCCCCAGCTAACAGGAATGACAAACCTTCAAGGAAAAGTGAGCAACTAATTAGCCATGGTTTGAGTCATGGTGTCAAAGCGTCCATAAGGATTTTGAATAGATGCTAAGAATAGAAGTTATTTCTTTGACTTCACTGAGGCCATACTTGTACACCATGGTGCTACCTAAGCAGACACAGTCATATTAATTTTGAGTGGTATTTGGCTATTTCTGCATTCTTTGTATAACATTCTGTAATATTTCTTTCAACCACATATAATACATGTCTGCAGAAACTAAAATTTCTCTGTGGAACAGTAGCTGTAATTCTAATCATAGATTTATCTTTTGGAGTTAGTTTAGTATTTACCAGTTAATTTCAGATTCTTTTAAGAAGACAGTGAAATGTTATTACCTTTATCGGTCTCTGTTCTTCCATCAGTGATTATGCCGTAACTCATTTGGTGATTCATTCTCACTGTTATTTTTCATTGCCTTTTTCTGAATTTATTTTTTGCTTTAGGTCAGAGAGTTAAGGCAAAGTAATCACAAGATAAAATAAAGACTTTTCTCTACCATCTTTGTTCAGTAGAGATTAAACAATCTGTGTTGACTGACAGAATGGATTTTTCATTGAGTACAATGTGCTGTTTCTTGAGACTACATTTCTGCATAGAATATTTTTATGTTATCAGAGTAATGATGACAACTGCAAGCAAGTCTCAGAACTTTGCAACAAAAGGAATACATTTACTGATTTTACTCTCATAGAAATATATAAAATAGTGCAATAGATTTCATAATATGCACATTTTGAACCAATATACTATTCCTCTAAATGTTCTCCACATTTTAAATGTATAGTTTTCCATATTTAAATTAATAAAGAGAAATAATTTCCCTAGATATGTATTTTGTTATAATCATAACAATTTTCTACTGTACATACACATGAAAGATGTTAGCCCACATTCCAGTCTTTTCTGAAAGTAAGAAACAGTTCTAGCTTCTATAATATATAAGCAAAAACGCTTCCTGGAAATCTAACACACTAAGGTACAAATTAGAAAATAAAAAATCCCATTAATTTATTATAGATTCACTTTTAGATTCAGATCCTCAGACAAACTGGGAGTCTCATCAGAGTTTCATCACCTAAAACAGCCATGGATTAAGTCTATATGTGGAAATTTGAACAGGGTACTTAAGTTCACAATATCTAAAATCTGAATACAGGTTTAATTATACATACACAACCAAGCAGATATACTAGTACTCTGCTCTCACAACCTCTGATTTATACATGCTACTATTGAAATATTGCTCTTTTTATTCTTCTCTCTTCCAATGTCAAGTTTCTAAGTCTCTGGACAACAGAGCACTTCATCCATATTGATTAAATAGCTTCAGAATAGTCTATAAGAAGTGACCTAGAGGCACAAACAATCCAGGAGGTATTTGGAAAGTATCGACAATTACTTTTTGATACAAGTGTTGGAGGAACCAATGTACTGTTGGACCTTACAGTAAGCAGCAAGGAAAATCTGGTTGGAGATGTGAAGGCTTAGGGAAGCATGGCTACAGTGACCAAAAGATTATAGAGTTGAATATCTTGTGAGAAGGAAACAGGGTACTGAGCAGGATTAAAACCTTGGATTTCAGGGTAGCTAACTTTGTCTTCTTCAGGGACCTTCTTGGAATGATCTCATGGAAATGTGGCCTAGTGAGACAGATCTCTTCCTTCATGCTCAAGAATAGTGCCATCCCCATGGCCAAGAAAGTGAGCAAAAGGGGCAGGGAGACCTGTCAAGGAGCTCGTGTCAAAACTCAGACATAAGCAGGAGATAGAAATGAGATGGAAACAACAACAGGCCACATGGGATGGACATGTCTAAGATGTTGCCTGAGTATGCAGAAATGCAATGAGGAAGGCCAAGGTCTATTCAGAATAAAATATGTCTTATGCTGACAAGGATAAAAAGAAAGGCCTCTTCAAATATATTAAGAACGAAAAAAAAAAAAAGTGGGAAAATGTGGGCCTGCCACTGAACAGGGACCCCTGCAATAGAGGCTACAGAGAAAACTGAGATATGCAATGCCTTATTTGCTTCAGTCTTCATTGTCAAGGCCAGCCCTCAGGAGTCCCTGATTCAGAAGACCAAGAAGAAGGAATGGAGAAAGTGAGACTTTCTCTGTTGGGGAGGATTGGATTAGAGACCATTAGTCTATCCTGACATGCACAAGTCCATGTTCCCTGGTGGGATGTGCCCACAAGACAGCCTAGCTAGGCCACTCACAGTCACCTTTGAATGGTTGTGGTGGTCAGGAGAGGTGCCCGAGTACTAGAAGAAAGCAAATGTAACCCCATTCTTCTTTCAAAAAGAGAAAGAAAGACCCAGAGAACTACTGACCAGTCAGACTCATCTCAGTTTCTGGAAAGGGAGGGAGATGACTCATCCTGGATGCCGTCTCCAAGCATGTGGAAGACAAGAAGGTGATCGTGGGTAGTCAGTATGGATTCACTAGAGGGAAATCATGCTTGACCAACCTGATTGCCTTCTACAATGGGACAACTGACTGGATGAATGTGGGGAGGAAAGTGGATGTTATCTACCTGAGCTTCAACAAGGCTTTTGCCACTTTCTCACAACATCCTCATAGGCAAACTCGGGAAGTGTGGATGGGATGAGGGGATTGTGAAGCATTTGTGTACATCTGAAGATCACCACTGTCTTTACTGTGTAGTTTATATCATCAGTTCCCTTGTTAATGAAAATTAGTTGGAAGTGATGAAAGATTCTGCTGAAAAGTATTAGGTGCTTGTATAATTTTCCAAGTCCTTTTCCTTGAACTGAACTTTTGCTCAGTTCCAAAGACAGTCTCCTAATAGGGAGATGGGATTCTCTTACAGGTGTCACATACAGATTTTTGTGATTCAACAGAACAATGTTTTCTCTCCAGAGTGTTTAGAAAGAACATCCAGTATGTATTCTAAACCCAAAGTGAGTACTTCTTATGAACAGCAGTTTCTGCAGGCTTCTGTGTGTCTTCATGGAAAAGGTACTGGAGAAGCAACTCAAATTTCCTGTTTTATAAGATGTAGGTCCTGCAGTTCCCAGAAATTTGAGCCTTTCAGGTTTCAAACTGCCACCAAGCTAGAAAGCATACCAAGGGAGTAGGTAACTGATTCGCAGCTCCACAGTCTTTCAGCATATCTTCTGGGAACTGAATTAATTATATCAGTTCTGCTGAGATGATTGTGTCATCCCCATGTGACTTTCTTCGTAAAATATTAAATGCCTGTGAAGTAAAATATTCTGATATTTTGCTCCTTCTATAAGCAAAACCCAATTACAACAAGAAGTTCCATCTAACTTTTTTGTAGTAATTGAGAAATCTATTTGTCTGAGGGAGATCTTGCAGAACTTATATTTCGTTTCCTGGACAGAGGAAAGCCATTCCACCTCTCCCAAACACTCAGTATTGTCAGGTGGGAGAGGCTCAAAAAGAGGCCTAACTATATCTATCTTCTGCTCTGGGGACCAAGAGCAGGCACAGAGATGGATCTTAGAGACTCCAGTACTGTTAAGAGTTTCTTTATCTGAGCCAAAGTAGACATATCATAACTGAGACACAGACAAATGAGAAAACTTACAGAATATGTAGCCCTGGGCTGGGGAAAAGAAACAAGCCTATTGCTATAAATTCACACCTCTCAAAGAAAAAAGAGTGGGGGAAGATAGATATAGGAGAGTAGGGACAAGCCATTTTTAGAAACACACTCATAATAATGTATTTCATTTTCAAAGGCTGTAGATAGAATGAAATAAGTAGCATACCTGTTAATGAGCACATCCAAGGGTCAGAGTTCTGAAGAGTTTGTTTTGGCTGGTTTGGCATATGATTGAATATAATTTCTGGTTCAGTTTTATTTTTGGTCAGAAAAGGATCCTACAAAAACCAATCAAATGTTGAGCACTAATGTGCTGTCAAGTGGAATGTAAATTCCTCAGTTAGCACTTCATATAGCATACACATACTTTACCACATTTCACAGAGTAAAGCAAATAAAAATTACTTGATTTACAAAATTTGTCAGGCTCAAATACAGTGTATATTAAATCATATGCATCCTGTACAGGTTGCAAGTAAGCAGGAGAAAAGGGAAGCTGAAGAGAAAATGAAGATTGGAATTTAATTGCACTCCACTATTCATCTCATTTCCACTTTTTTGTATTAGAATGCTAGAAGCAAGCCTTGACAAGCTACCCAAACACTCTTGCTGATCATATTTTATACACGTTTTTTATTCATCTTCCTCTTTGCAGTGCTAACTGAATTTGTCACATTTCAATTCTGAAAACTATTGCAATATTTGAACAATATTACTGGTTTCTTTTGCCATATAACTAGGGATTTTCACCAATCACATAAAATTTTAGTTTTGATAAGTGCAATATAAATCAAGAGTTTATAAAAGAGGGAATGAATTCATCATTCTTTTCTTCACTTTATTTCCCATGTTAAGATTGTAACCAAATCACCAGTGATGTTTCAAAGTCCATGTTTTCCTCTGGAAAACAAAACTGATTGTTCTTCCTGGAGGTTGTGAGCCCATATGTCCTCTGGAGAATTTTCAGCTCCTCAGACTGAGCTCCCACGAATGCAGGCCCTGCCATGGCTCTCTTTTCACTCCTTCACTGCCTGGGCATGATCTGAGCAGCTGCTTCAAAACATCGTTTCATTTCTAAGCTCTGCATACACCATTCCTGTCCATAATCTTTAGTTACCTCCCATTTCCTTTTCCACAGTCTTCTTCATCAGCTTCAACTCTTTCTATTTCACAGGTATCTCTTTGCTTTAATCCAGGGTGCCTCTTCTACTCTGACCACCTCATTTACCAGTTAGATTTGACCTCACTTAATACTCATTTATGTTTTAAGATGTCGTTAATCCAGTTAATCTCAACATTTTCCAACAAAATGAGAAATAGGTAAGTTGAAGCCATCATCTCCTGTTTTCTCCCTTGCTGTTTTTACTTTCATTTGTTTATGCAGTATTAGACCACTTTTGATTTGTGTGCTATTTTGTGCAGCCAATATCGTTCCAGAACAAGCCAGACTTCCTATAGGTTGATTGACAAAGAGTATCTATAGGAAGAATATTCCAGAGAACCAAGCCATCCTAAAATAGAGGCATTTTTTGGCACAATTCCTGGGTCACTCTTATTAAAATCTAGGGTGTGACTCACAGCTGGCAGAATATATTAAGGCTCTTGTGTTCCTGAAAGTGATCTGAGGATCAAGCCAGACAAAGTTCCCCTGTATTTTGTTTCACATTTAGGAAGAAAAAATTAAAATTAGATTTGAACTGTGCAGATGTCTCAGAGAGAAAAGTGCCATTTAAAGACATTGATTTCCTTACTATTTGCCAAAATACTCATTAAAATCACATGAAAAGCTATCATCTGATTCACTTTTGGAATCCATATTCTGAAAAATCTGCAGACTACAACTGTGGGGTTTTTGTCACAAAGTCTAAATGACATACTTAAAAAAATAACTAGAATTCAACAGGTATTTATTTCAGTAATGCTTATATTAGAGTGGCTTTGTGCTATGACGTTAGCTTTAGAAAAAAAAGACATGCAAGAATTTAATTTTAAAACTGAAATGCTCGGGGACTGAGGTTAATAAAGAGCAAGTATTATGCATGAACATTTTTCTATTCATACTTAATATTCATTATCATTATGGGTAGAAAGCATTGTAAAACATTCTAATTTTTAAAATATTCAAATTCATAATGAGCTGTATAAAATGCATCCCCTTATACCATTAATACTCTAATTCCCATTGACATGGTAGACCTTTCCAATCATAACCATTTTTAAATACTCAGACTAAGATGAGAGATTTATGCAGGTCAGTTTGTCACATGCGTCTGGAATAAAAATCTGTAATCACATACTTTTGTAGATTAAGAAATATTGAAACACTGTATGCCAAAAACTAAGCAAGAATCTTTGGTACACCTCTGTTAACCTCTCAAATTCCTTTTGCCATTTGAAATAATGTAAGAAAGTATGTCGTTTTTAAGAAAATATCTGAATTTTCGCCTCTTTTACCTCTCCCTATTTTTCTCTAGATTTAAAAGCCAACAGGTCGCAATATGCTACTTCCACATCATCACACAAAACCATATTGATCCTGTCCAAGTTCAGAATGGAATTTTTCCTTTCTAAACTGCTGGTCTAACTAGAGATTTTTCATCCTACCATTCAAATGTGACAGATCTGAAAAAAAAAGAATTTCTAGTTTCTTAATCTCTATCTGTATAACTGCGCAGTTATCACAAGTGTACTATTATTGACTGTATTTATATAGAAGCTATTTTAAGCTCTCTATGCTTTCTCTTTTCTGTTGAGTGAAATGTGACTTTCTGAGAGAAAAAGTACAATTACTCTTTAAGACGCTTCTTCAAAATTCTGTTTGTCAGAGGAATTGATAGTTTCAAAGAAGATTTGAAATATTTCTTCTGTCTCCTACAGGCTAGCATTTAGGAAACAACAATGTACTGCATAGTTTGCCTTGGATTGTTTGACAGTACGGTGCTCATACTTTTATGCAGGAACAGAAAATATTAAGGATTGGTTCTAAAATTATCTTGGCAGCAATGACTTAAGTAAAATTTGAAAGGGTATTTTTGTTTTTCAAATGTCATTGTTTCTTCAACACCAGCTTGACAGCAATTTTTTTTTTTTCATTTAGTGTTCTATGTATTGGAAACAAGGTAAATGGAGACTGAATGTTCTTGAGGAGAAAAATTCCAGGTTGTGATATGAAGGTCCCTTTACAGACCTAGCCAGTGCTAATTGTAGTTGTTTGCAATGTTCTTTGAAAAAAGAGCCTATGTAGAACTCTAATAATGATTTCATGCTACCCACAGAATTACTTAAATGCTTTAAAAATGAAATAGAAACAAAGTAATTACAAAATAAGGAAGTTATTGAAGGTCTAGAATGTTTACAGAAAACTTTCTGTCTCCTGAATGATCTTGAAACAGTTTTAACTCATAGGATCAGTTCAATGTAGAGCAGGAGGATTACCTACATTACTAGGAAGATCAGGATTTGGCTCCATATAAAAGTTCTTTGATGAAAAAGCTAAAGGCTTTTTTGCAACATTAATAGCAAACTTATTATAAACTTGCAATTGTACATGCACATTTTTAACAAGAAACTTAGCTTGATTGAGTCAAGATGTGAAAATACATGAAAGAATTGGTATGGTAGGAGAAAAGAGTTTGCAAATACAAGCACAGAGAACTATTATGATGCTAAAACTTAATGATGCAACAGCTGATCCTTTTAATGAAACTCCTTCCACCTGCAGTGACCTGTGGAACTCATTGTGTTATTTAGTAATAATGAATACATGCAGGCTACATATTAGACGAAGGATATAAAATTCACAAAAAAATGCTGAATAATAAAGTACATAGTATTTTCAGGTCTCAGAACAGTTTCTCTAGAGATTATCCACTTTTTTCTATATGCACTCTGATATGTAAGCATAACTTAAATGCCTGGCAACAGGAGTACAAATTGCTTGACTGAATCTTAACGGTATGTTGCTAAAATTATTATTATAATGAGGAAAAATTACCTTCCTTAATATTAGGGAGAACAAAAGAAGAAACAGTCAAACATTTTCTGTCTGTAGTTAAACTATTAAATTCGTGTTTAACCACTTGAATTCTAGTGTCTTTACTTTTAAAAATTCTGAGTACCAGCTTCTCAGTGAAGACCACTGAAATCACTAAACGAATGACATCTCTGGAAATCAAGCTCTCTATTTAAATGCCAGGAGCGCACAAGTTTCCCAAGACTACATACAAGATATAAGGGTAGTTATGTGATATCTGAAGCTTGTGACTAAGCTTGAGCTCAGAGGCTCATGATCAGAATACTCAGTGCCAGGCTGAAATTACTTTCAGGTTTGGATCATGCTGTAGAACATCTGAGCTGACAGCACCATCGGATCATGATGTGGTTGGGAATGATTACTGTTCTGTGCTAGACATGCCTCCCTCCCAGCAAAAAAAACCCTTGTCTTGTGGTAATATCATCTGGTCCAGATGTGTGACCAAGCAGGGTCCTCCCTAAAGCATCTTAGGTCATATAAAGTGAGAGAGACTCCTGTAAAACAAGAGCCTGTCCAGGCTGACATATTGTTGTCAGTGCAGATGAATGGAGAGTCGATAGAGATCACTGCTTCAGTAGACTTCAGTCCACTCCTTGACTCAGGCAATTTATGACTGTATTGACATAACTTGGCAGTTAATTTAAGGTCCTGCATAAGGAATGTCACTTTTCAGCTTAACTCTTGATTTGAATTGTGGTTTGGTAGCTCAGACTAGCCAGGGTAAGAAATATGTGTCACATTCTTAGAAGTAAACCTGATTTAAATAATCATCTTTAATGGTCATTAAAGGTTACTACAGTAGGCAAAACAAAAGTCTAGACTTAGAAGTAGACAAGTTCGATAACATTTTCCACTTTTTGTGCATATTAATCATGAATGCAACCTGAGGAACAATAAATAAGATTTAATAATAATGTCTGGTTTAAGTGGGGGAAATTATTCCTGTATTGGTATTCTTAAAACATCCAGCTACAGTATTGATTTTAAGCCCTTTAAATATACCAGCAAAAAATACTTATGTAATCCTTCAAGCAGAAGGAAAAAGGATATATTCTGTTTATAACACACTAAGTAGGCAGATGTCTCTAATGTAGATGTCACTTCAATGCAAGATTTTGTGTTACCAATTAGAAAGCGTATGCCATACTGCCTTGACATCCTGTTACTAAATGCTGATGAAAGTTTATGATCATAAGTGAAATGTGTAAAGTAGTACTGAAAATAATCTTTCAAATTAAAATTGTTAAAATATATACCGTGCAAAACGTATACCAGGTGTTCAATGCAGGCTCTTGGGGATGTATTTCTGTGGGGGTTTGTGGAGTACAGCAACAGATTTCAATGCTGCCTCAAGTACTGGGATACATCAGCTTCCATATTTTTCCTGTGAAGACTAACACCAATAACAGGTGACCAATCAAGTTACAGTAAAATATACTGACAGATGTAGTGGAGTTTGATAGCAAAACTATGGTTGCACCATGGTAAGGAAATTTATTTGGAACCAGAACCTCCCAACTAGCTTTGGGTTCAGACACGCTTTGTAGCACGCACTGCTACCTTGGTCCATGACTATCCAAATTGCTGCTGATGCTGCAGCTTTCTTGCTGCTTCTGTTGAAGGTTGGAGCCATGGGGACCTGAGGCTGCTCAGAGCATGTGATCACACTGTGTCTGATACTGGCATGGATGGCAATTTGGCGTGTACTGAAACCTTGAAGCTGGGATTGTGTTTCAGTTCCACAATTTAATGTATACAAAAAGTCTGCCATTAATGTCTGTTGACTTTCCTAGGAATGGGAAGATTACACTGTATGCTGTATTTTAACTGCAAGTCTTTGGACTTGATGCAGGCTCATTGGGCCTGACCTGCAGTCTCATGTTCTCTGTTATACTGCTTTGATTAACAATGGCAATATTATTTCTGTATTTTTCTTTGTTTACTAAGCTCTCAAACTGATATTCTAAGATGGAAAACTTTTATCAGAACTAGTCTAATGCATTTCATAACACAGACCATCACATTTCAGAGTTTTTTCCTTCACTGAGAGTAAAAACTGATGCGTTTAGAAGGGCTAACAGTCTGAGCTGAAGGCAGTCAAAGACAGAAAATCCATCTCACATGTTCTGATGTTTATTCATATTCAGTCATAAGGAAAATTATGCTACTCCATTTTCAGCATGTTTCATTAAATCCCAACTATCTTTGCTGTTGTCTTTAAAAACTGGAGGATTAATGCCTTATCCGGCAAAGCTAAGTATATGGCATGATCAAATCAACTCATGGTTTTAATTTTAGTATTCAAATTAAGCTTAAATTTCTTTAGCCCTTAAAGTGTTCTTATGGCTTTTTCATGCACCATTTTCTTTTTCCATTTCATTATTTTTAATTTCAGCTTTTTGAAGTACATATATACAAGAAGTGATCTTCAGATTTTAATATCTCTGAACAATGCTGAATTCAGAGATGTATCTTTAACCACATTCATTTTTAAATCAGCATTGCACAATTTATATTTTTCTGTCACTGCTAGCCTCTCCTAGTTCAGTTCAGTATGTTTCCCAACTTTGAGAAATCAGTTGACTAATTATTAATCCATTTGCCTAAATTTTGCTGGTCTTGTATGTGACTTCTTTTTAAAATTAAGATATCATGGAGCAGTAAGCTAAATGCACTAAGCAGAAAGGAGCTGATATAATAAGTATTTCTGTCCTTTAATGTTCTTTATTAATATTATTCTTTGTCAGCTTCTCAGTTACTTCACCTGGTGTTACTACCATAATAACCAACTTATAAACAACTCTGTGAACCCACTAGGTGTTTGGAATGGGAAGAAAATTTTGTCTACTAGGCACTGTGGTGAGCAATTCTTTCCCTTCCTCTCTTCTTCCCTTCTTTCTGCTCTCTGCAGTTCGAAACAAAATTTTAAGTTATTGAAATAAATATTTCATAATTATTGTCATGATTTCAGCCAAGGACAGGGTTAATTTTTCACAGTAGACATGAGGGGGCAGAGCCTGGAACTGTGTGGGCATGGCCAAGACATTGTGTTATTCCACATCATCTTCCATCATGGTCAGGGGAGGGGAAAAGGGACTCTCCCTCACTTCCTAGAATGGGGGGTGTTCCTTTCCCATGGAACAACTGTGGCGAGGAGCTGGGAAAAAACCATGGGTGCAGAGGGTCCAGGCACCATTGTTCATTGTCTTGGGGCCACGCTGGGTCGGGTCAAGTGGTGAGCGATTTTTACATGTAAATCACCCTCTTTTTGTATACTTTTGTTATTAATATTGCTGCTGTTCATTTTCCTATCTCATGGCTGTTTCTAGTAATTTTTTCTTATCTCAACTTATAATCTCTGCCTTTTGTCCCTCTCAGCAGAGGGGAGCAGGAGTGCTGGTCCTAAACCATGACAATTGTTAGTTTTGAAAAATTTCCGTTTACCACACAAAAAAAAGACAGCATGTAAGAACTTCAAACACATTCATGCATCCCAAAAAACATTTTGGTTTTCATGGATCACTCCAAGTGATTGAATTCATCATCTTTACCAGATGAAAACATAAATTTTCACTTCTTTCAACATACTGAAGTATTCATTGAATTAATTTTCCTGTTCAGCATTATTACATATTTTATTACATCTGTCTTATAATTAGGATATGATAATTGTAGAATTTATTACATCTATAATATGTTTGAACTCATGGATCTAATAGAAAACATACTCCTGATGCCTATGTTGCCTTTTCAATTTCCCCAAACCATTTTGTTCTCATTTATACTGTTTCTTTCTTTTGCTTCCTCCCAACACTTAACATTCCCTGTACTTACTGTGCTGTTACTGCTTTTTCCTTTCTTTCACCAAGTTCCTGTTAAATATATTTATTCTAAACTGTTCTCTGCAATTTTTTTCTTATGTTTCTCCTTAATTATAGTAGATTTTCTTTGCTATTCATGAAAAGAACAAGTTTTCTTTAGTGTTGACTTGAACAAGAAATGTATGTAGAAATTGTTGTATACTTTTAAAGAGTTGTGGGTTGAGAAAGACTTAGTCGATTACAGACAAAAAACAGGAAAAAAACCCCAAACACAGAAACAGCATTTTATCTCATGACAGTTGCAATACAATCTAATCTTAGTCTGCATATAGTGGCACTGTCCCCCATCATTCTGTGTTTGCTTTCCCAAACCTTGGTAAGCCTCCTGATTTGGATATTAAAGTCTAAGGAGAAAAAATGTTATTTTTCTTACAAATTGCATCAATCAATCAGGAACTGCATGGTTTTGATAGATCCTGGCCTTGTAATAGATATGAAAAAGAAATATGGTGTTTATAGCCAAACATTAAGATGCATTCTAAAAATATTATATCGATTATATCCATTAATGAGAACAGTGAGTTATCCAAAAGCTGTGCTGTATATATTCTGTATATTTAAATTTGCAACAATCTTTGAAGGATTCTTGTACCATCTGTAAACCAATTTGTAACATTTAACTGCATATTATTTAAATGAATGTTTCTAAAAGCATTAAAAATACTTCTTTGCTATCAAATTGATGTGTTTTACTTAGGTTTTCCTATTAGCTATAAACAGCTATGAATTATTATTGTTGTTGAAGTGCTCTGCACATGATTAAGTAAACATTGATATTGCCTAATGCTTGTACTCATTTACATATTCCTGTAATCTATTTTAAAGTCAGTTGCTCGGAATCACCGATAACATTTTTCTACATGTCTGCTTGTTGATGTCATTATGAAAGTATTCTTTTGATTTCTAATATCATTGTCAACAACAACAAAAAAAAAAGGATTATTCATATTCAAAACCACTGCTGTTTGTCTTAGGTTACATAGTTGTCTCCAATATTATTTTCCCCTCTCACCTGCTTTTCTATTTCTTTTGATGACAAGGATCATTTAGACTCTCTAAGTTAGTGGTGAAAGACTTGAAAATATTCTTGGAAAAAAACAGTGAATTAAATATGAAAGCTTAGTGGGATAGACTGAACTAAATAGATGAGTGGCTAGGAGGAAAGTCTGCAAATATAGTTGTTTTCTTTGGTTTAAAATATATGTAATGATTTCATTCAAAAGCTGTGTACTTCCATTACAATGATTTGCCAGCCTCATAGATTCCTAGAACATGCAGAAGGAATTTGTGCTTTCCTCTGTTGTGAAGCATATATTATCTTATGTTTTCACTATAAACTCTTTTCTGGCCATTATCTCAACAAGTACTATGTTTAATCACTGTTTTCTCTCAAAAACATATATAGTGTCAGAAATATACATGAAGTTATATAAAAAAGAGTTTCTAAGTCCCCTAGATTTTATACAAGGCTAAGGCCAGTGAAGGGTACAGAGGTTAAAGATTGGCTTAATGTTACACTCTTTGAGGAGGAATGACAAGAAGCCAAGATCCATGAGGTCTGGCATATGCTTTCCCTCATTTGTTTCTCTTCTACCATGGTTTGGTGACACAGATGCAAGGAGCCAATTCTGTTGAGATAGCAGGAAAGATATTCTTCTCATGGAACAAAGTCTCCTGGTATCTGCTAATAGTCTGATGCCTGGGTACAAATAATTGATATTAAGCTTCTCTAAGCTTCAAGGAGAACAAAACTTTAGAATACCCCCAACTGGTAGAACAAAGGAAATATGAAATATAGAATCCTACTTGAAATTTTGAATAGATATCATCACCCAATCTAATATATCTGTTCAGTACTTAAATAACATATTTTTAAGCAGTTGAAAAAGTGCAAACCATGTTATTAGAAAAATAACTCTGTAGTAGACTCTGCTGTAACACAAACTTAGATTTTCTTAATTGTATTCAGGTAACAAAGACTTCAGAAAGCCACAGAATACTTCATCTAGCAAAACATAAATTACATACCAGTACATTATCAACTACTGTATCTTAAAAATTCTGGACTAGCCTTATTGTGCCTATAAACTCGTGCCTAAGACAGTTGCTCTCTGCTTTTACTTTGAATGTTGTTCTTATGGGAACATGTGTCCCCTCAAATGCAGTTATACAGCGGTGCTTTGCATGGACCTGTTTGGCTTTTTGTCACTTGTGTGCTTTGGTGGCCACTGCTAGTTCAGGGCAGTACTGTGGGAAGACCACAAGGCATTATGGCAGAGAGTATCTCAGTGTGATACAGAGCGAGGAAGACACAAAGGGAGGAGATGCGCTTTCGGACACAATTTCAGCATTGACAGGCCTCAAGAATGTCTAAGGTGAGAGAGACAACTTGTAAGTTTTAAGATTTGTGATGAAGGGAGTACTGAATTATGATCCTTCTGTAGGGCCAGGTCACTGAAGATCATTTGCTGCCTGTTACTCCTCCCTGCTTCTGGCATCGTGATAGGTGTAACCATACCACTTAAGGAGCTCTTAGTCACCCAGGTTTCTCAGTCACATGGTGGCAGCCTCAATAGATCCTGTTCTTAGGAAGCTTTAACTTCCTAGCTCTCTCTGTACAAATGGTCTTTCATATCAACTCTAATCTCAATTAAAGATACAATACAGAACTGATTGACCACAACATGCATTTTCCACCTGCACATATTTTTTTCAAACAAGTAATAAAGTAGCACTATCATTACTTTCTGTCAACAAAATAAGCCATCTTTCTTTCTTAAAAAGGACTTTGTCAAAGAGAAGTAAGACCTACATAAAAAATGTGGACTAAGGTCAACATCAGCAAAATAATATCAGTGGAAAAACCCCAACTTTTCTGTTACTTATATTTTTTTAAACTAAATTCCAGTCTCGTCCTTTTTTTCATAACAGTGTTCAAGAAAACAGCAGTTGTTAATCCAAAACTCTGTCAATCATTCTACCAAATGGAACAAAACTCACAGAATATTGAGTTGCAAAGCAAAATAATAAAAACTGAAACATGGAAAATTTACGGATACACCTCTTCAAATGAATGTTTAAAAAATCCCACAACGAATATTGTCAAACAAGTCTTGCTTATAAACCAAGTATTTTGAAATGCTGAGGCAAAGGTTATTATGATTTCTGGTATAAATTATTCACCCTTAGGGCACTGGTTTACCCTTAATCTAGAAAGAAAAAATTAAGTGCTGGCTCCCTGTGTCAATATGCTCATAGGCTATTTCTCACTACCTTTTTTCCTTGGGTCCTGTCAATAAAATTGCCAAAATTTTCTATGAGAGAAGGGCTAAAAACAACATGGAAGCACAGAACTAAAAATAAACAAATATTTCTGGGCATCATCAGGAGACAAATACTTATAAACTCAGATGTGAAAACTAGTGCATTAGTGAATCATCTGGAGGGCAGAGTACATATTGGGCTCACTTTCAGGGGAAAGGTAGAAACTGCACATTGGACGCTGCTGCAGTAATTTAGTCAGAAAGAGCTATCATTTAACATTAATTCTGTTTCATAAAACAGCTGAGGAGAAAAGCAAAATGATAGAGAAGAATAACAAGGACTGTCATGCATTAATTAATCAGTTGTGCATGCAACATACTTCCCCCTCCAGCCCCACTTCCAGCCTGGTCTAGCAGACCTGCCTGACCCCCATCTGAAGGGCAGGCACCACTTTAATTTCTGTATTTGTTTTGTTACATATCGCTGGGCTGGAAATTCTCAAATCCAGTTGCTCCTACATTGGAGTCTCCATGGCAACATTCACAGAGGTGCACGTTGGAGCCAGCTGCCAGAAGACAGATGCATAATACGAACAGGAGGATTTCTGCTTTTCACTTTTACTGCCCTGGGACACATAGATAGACAGACAGATAGATGTAAATAACAGCGTAAAACTCTGATAGAAAGTGGATGATACCACAAAGCTATTTAAAATAATTTCAAGAGGTGAAAAGTTAGATTTCAAAAGGTGAAAAACTAAGTTGTATAAATGACTTATATTCATCCTTTGTGTTGTTTTTAATGCTTAAAAGTAGTGACTTGCACTAAAGATATGAAATTGAGAAGATAAGGTGGTGGCCATATCAGCTGTATGTCAGTTTACTGCCAGCTAAATCCAATCTCTGTGTCAGGTAATGCCAGAGGCAGATCAGGACTCTCATGTCAACTATGCAGTGCAGAGCACTCAGAAAGATTTTAAAGAATGACATGTTCATTTTCCCAGAGTAACTGCAAGGAAATTAGTCTGAAAGATCAGAATGGAGACTGGGTTTGGGTGTGGAACTAAGGAGTAATTAAATACAGAGTCTAGAGGGACCAGCTTACTTGCCATCGTATTTGGAAAGGCAATATTATGTGCACCATTAAAACAAGAAAATTAGCAGTGAGACCATTTTAGCAGCAGAAAATGCTTAAGTCTCCTATGAAGCTTCCTTTTCAAGTACTGTGATGCAAAAGAGTAAGTCTTTTCCTGGACTTGGAACAGATATATATATTGCAGTCATTGGCTATTTACTTCTCCAGGGAATAATTTTGGCAATTCTTCGACCACAACTGTGTATCTCTATACAAAAATACCATTCATCTTGATGTCAGCAGAATCACACAAAAACCTAAAAAGTCTTCCAGGCCTTTTCAGAAAAGAGTGACTAAGAATATTTAGGTAATTTTATAATTAATATAAGGACAATTTTCTTCTCCTTCTCAGAAATGACTGATAAGTGCAAAAGTTTACCTATGTGTTATCTAAGATTTCAGACTTTATGTTCTACTTAGCTTCATGTACAAAACATGTATATTTATTTTTCACACAACTCCCCAGCCTCCAGAAATCTTCAGACAGACAGCAATATTTTTTGGGACAACTGCACATGCATAAGTGATCCTCTCTGGTATTTTGTCATTTAGATAAATGCTAATACACAACAGCTGGATCTCAGTCATCCATTAAGACACATTTGTCATTCCTCCTCATGTGAAAGGTAATGAGAAAATAGTTCAAGAAAAACATCTTCAAAAAAAGTGAATCTTCCTTCTTAGCTAGCTCTATTTCCTCTGTTAATTCTCAGAAAGAATGTCTACATCTTCGCCCAGTCTCATGTTACACAACAGTTGAAAGCTTAATTTCTTCAGTGCTTTAAAAATACAAGAAAAAAAAAGAAAGAAAAGGTGGAAGGTTGGCACTGACTAAGTCTCTGCAGCTCATCTGAAACACGGAGTTTAGGTAACATCAGTCCCAGCAAAGCATTGCTAGTTTAGGGTTTGCCTGGTTGCTGAAGCTTACCATGGATATCTTCCAATGGCAACTTTGAAAAAAACCCAGTCTTTTCAGTTTCTTCTGACAGATTTTCTTTGACTTCATGCCATGTCTTGTGCAGCAACAATATTTTGTAAAAACAATGAAAATGTAAAATTCAGAACGTAAATTATGGAGACATACAATCTTTATAACCCCACAGGCATTACCATTTTCCTTATTTTTTTTCAAGTAGAAGATGTACAGGTGCAATGGTTGGCACTGGGCTTCTTAATCACCTGATTATGCACTACATGAAGTTGAAAAATAATTCTGAGAGAGAGACTTCAGATAGAAAATAAGGAGGCAAAAATACAGGCTTGAAATTCAATTGGAATTTCTTGCTCACTAAAATTCTGAAATTCTAACATTTCAGTGAACTTTTTCAAATTCAGTCAGTGAAGGCAGGAAGCAGACGTACCAGAAGTGGAGAGAAATGGAACAAACATGAATTATGAAAATCTTTGGAAAAAATCTAACCAACTTACAAATAAAATTAACATCTATAAATAAAATGTGAATAAAATCAGTTTGTCTATGAAATTCAAATTTACATTAACAATTATTTAAGCACAATACTCTTGAGTAAAAAATGTTCATAATTAAATCATTTTACAAGTCTAGAAAAGAGGTATCGAGAAGAACAATAGTATTAGTTGAAACTGAATCTAGTCAATACCAATAGTCAAAAAGAGTAGAAAATGTTATAATTATTTTTTCTAACATCTTTATTAATAAAGTACTTTCACTTACTACTTTCTTCACTTAGAAACATATTTAAAGAAAATTTTAAAAATATGGATAGGAAAATGGTCTTCTCTTTCTCTCCTTACCCATTTTGAAAAGCAAAATCCTAAAAACTGGATAAATCCCAAACTTTTCTGTTGTCTCTAACTAACTTTTCCCTATAACGTCATCATTTTATCAGCTAAGCTGAAAGAATCCTCTATTCCTTGTTTCCTCTGGCAGCATTTATAAGTAAAAGAGAAGAGAATAACTGTAGGCACTGCCCCACTGCCTGAATAGCCTTGCAATCCTTTGTGATATTGTTCTGGAATGGATTTCTCATCCAAGTTAGATTTTGACATTTGAGACCCCAAGCAGCAAATCCCATGGCTGGCCAGGAAAAGAAAGGCACCCAAGGTATTTCTCAGCTGTTGTGTTGCCCACAGGGTGTATGAACCAGAGAGCCTTGTTCTTCCTGGGGGAACCCATGGGGACCACAAACCAAGCAGATGGACAACCTCTGTTAGGGCACAAAGCCCTGCCACGTTCTAGTGCTTTGCCCAGTCCAATGTTTTACACCTCAAGAGGATATTGAAGCCATAGGCAAAGCTTTTTTTTTTTTTTTTTCCCCACAGATATGAGCTATGTTACCACTTGTTACCATAGTGAACAAAGAGCAGAGGGAAGAGGAATGGGAGCCTAACAATGGCAAGATGAAAACTTGCACTGGTGATATAAACTAACAGATTTCCATGGTGCTTCAGTGAAGCTGGCTAACATGGTGAGTTCTTGTTTCTTTAGTTTAGTGCTCATTCATACTGATTATGCTGCTAGCTTTCACCTGCAGTGAATTACACCCTCTCCTGCATGTGTCAGTTCAGCTGACCAGGGCAGGAAGTACAGAGCATACAGGGAAAGGATCTGCCACAGACAGCCCTTCAAGGAGCATTTCAGGGAGCATTTCACACATTTATACTCTCACGTTCATACAATTGAACTACAGCATAACTAAAATTGCGTCCACACGGCAACGTTTAAGCACCTTGCTGGAACACTGAAAGTAAAATTTATGGGCTTTGTGTTAATTTGGCAAAATCACATTAAACATCTCAGGCTGGGATAAAGATACTTAGTGGGACATCTGTCAAAGTCAGAACTGAATGCAGGGCTTTAGGCTGCATTTTTGCCTTTGGCTGTTTCCTGCACTGAATTTCAGCACATTAAAAATTCTTCGTCTTTCATTAAAAGCATTAGATCTTTGTGCAGATTTTCTTTCCAAAGGCTACAGCTTGTACCTTCTTAAGCACCAACCCTCAAACAGTCTCAAGTGAAGCCTTCCTTGTGAAAGAGATTTAATTTTATCTAACACAAACCAGGAACAATTTATTATGCCTTTAGCTCTTCAGTTGCCTCCCTGCCTCTCTGACTGTCACTGTTTAAACCAAACTCAAGATTGACGTACAGAGAGCAATTTTGCCAATAGCTAGTCCCAGAATTCTACACACCATCATCTCTGTACTCACATTTTTATCTTCAGGATGGATTGTCAATGCTACAGAAAGTGCAGATCCTCAATGAGCATTTTTTTTAATCATTATACTAAACCTTCTATTTCTTATCCTGTATCTTGCATGAGGATGCCATTTACCATCTTCCCCTACAACTATATGTAGGTTTTTCCAGTATAATTTTTCTATATTTAGTCAATTTGATCAGTTCCACTTTCTGACACTTGCAAGTAAAATAGCAACAGCCTGTATGGTAAGACCTGTATTCCATTTCTGAATTAGAATTGATCTTCCTACTTGTCTTGTTTGTAGTGAGCAAAGCATCTGTCTCTGGAGTACCCTGCTCCCACATACCACTTTAAACAAGAAGCCACTCTGTTCAAGTGGAATAAACATTCTAGAAATTTAAAAAAACCATTCTGTCATACAAGGAAAAGTAAGCTTTAAAATCTCAGTGTCTTTCCATCTATATATTTATTTATGTGTTTAACTCACATTTACTAGTATATCCATGGAACAATAAACATGAACAGAACTCCAGCAAAGTCCTGAAATATCCTTGATTTTGCTCTTGATACATATCCTTTCTCCAAATCCCTCTCTTGAGAAAACTTGAAATTAATTTGAAACATTCTATTTGCTTCACCTCCAAAAATAGTTTACTATAAATCTTAAAGGGAATATCTACTTTTAGGGAAACCTTTATGGGTGACCTCCAGGGACAGGAAGGGAAACATCCATACTATCTATAAAGAAATTGACTTAATCTTTTTCTGTTTATATATTTATCATTATATTGGAAAATTTCAATATGTCAGGAAAAAGTTCCTCATCAAAATGTCACTAAATAGATTAAAAAAAAAAATACCTAAACATATTCAGCAACACATCTCCCTTTCAAAAATAAGTGATATACCTTATGTTTTTCAGGGAAATTCTCTGTAGATGAATTTCATGAAAATTTATCAGAGGAAACACAAATATGAACCACATAACATCACACTGCTGTAAAGATAAAGTCTAACGATGCTGTTGCTTGCAATGCAAACTAGGAGATCCGGCATAAGCCTAGGTGAATTTTTCTCCTAAGGTTTATCCAAGAGGAACAAGATGCGAGTTGTAAATTATTTACTAGTGTCTGAACTTCTCCCCATGAACAGGAACTGTACAAATACATACTGCAGAAGCAATGTAAGGTTCTGAGCAGATCTGTTCTAATTATCTAGACAGACTAGTAGCTCTCTTATTCCAATACATACCATCATGTATTGTAATTGCTCTAATTAATGTAATTTAGTTGGATAATTCCATAGGACATGGCAAAAGCATATATTACATCAAATTCCTTAATCAATTTCCAAGCCAATTCTTTCAAGTATGTAGCTGGTCATGCTATGGTCATTTTTTCAGGAAAAAAAAGCACTACCCAGGTCATGTTGGTGCTCTCTTATTTTCTTGAATTGCTTCCTGAAGGAAATGTGCCCAATTATGTTCTCAGCACACTCTTGAATTTATTACACATCTGAGAAAGGGTGAACTGAGTTGGGTCTTTCTGAATTGCTGTTTGGATCTGCTTTCACATCTCGGTTGCCAGAAAAGTCACAGTGTCTTTTGAATAGTGGTCAAAAAGAATTTAAATAGCAGGAGATATGCAATTTGATGGCTACTAACCTTTGCTTACTTTGGGGTTAGAGCCACATTAGTATCCAGTGATTGACGCAAAGTGTTTGCTAATTGCTGTAATTAATCAAATGTCATTCAGCGCTGAGGAGCTATTGACATCACACACACACACATACAAAAGCACACAAGGAAATGGACCCCAAGAGGGTCACAAGTTCAGAAAATGCTATTTACTTTTTATTACTTTCTCCTTTGTTTGCTGCAACAGCAAGGTTCCATGTGCTCTGAGAACAGTAGCATGACAGTGGTAAAATTTGCACTTTGGCTTCCATCAGCAGTCCCTAACACAAAATGCTTCCAGGGTCTTCAGCAATGCTGAAATATAGTAACTGCCCAACTAAGTGAGGAATATGGCAGCCAGATATTTTGTCTTTGTGACATAATTGTGATAAGGTTTTATGCAAGAGTACAAAATGATAACTGGGCTAACAACTGCTGTTCAGTTAATATAGAAAATGCAAGTGAAAGTTTCATATAAGGTCAAATCACTAATATGGTTGGTATCACAAGTAACATGAATGTATGAATAATGTCAAGAAGTTCTTCCTGTACTTATTCACTTGCTTTCAAGGTTATGGATGTGTGAAACTGGTACTGAAACTAAATGCATCTTTGGTTATTAGGAGAAGACTTTTGCAGCAACTGTGGAAAAGTCAACACTATTTGCTGATTTTTTTGTCTACTTTTGCTAAGTTTATGCTGCTTTTGCACTGGCTCTCTACAGTCATTCAAGAGCTACCAGGAGTGTTTGAAGAATATTTAAAATTATTTCTGGATACTACTGGGACTGTCCCTATACAGTGGAATAAAAAAGTCCAAACAGGCACATCTTAGATGTATTCAGGGACAAAAACCCACTCCATATGATAGATGGACACCCCTCAGTACTCTGATCCAAAAAGTCTTAAGATTCCCTCCATAGGAAAGTTTTTGCTGTCTAGTCTGTAAAGCTCACAACACTGACATTGCCGGTAGGGGTCAGATATACTGCAGGGACAGATATTTATATCAATTAATACCATAAAGTTCAGCAGTCACCTGTGGGATTCTGTGAATGAACAGCTATAATCAGTGTGTAAAGCAGGCATGCACTGATTATGAATAGAAACAGTAATACAACTACACATTTAAGTAATGCTAATCCCTTCCTCAGGTGGAAGGAACCAGCACAAGTAAGAGAAGCAGAGCAGACCTGTTGAGAACATGCAGCATGCATCTGGCTGATTTTCAGCTGATCACTGTATGCCTTTGGTGGCCAAATCCAACTAATACCTCCTTAGATGTATATCTTTAAATTTTATTTCCTGTGACACTTGAAATACCAGTACCTTTTCTCAGGAGCTGGACTTTGTTGGTCCTTTTGGATCCCTTTCAACTCAGGATATTCTGTGACTCTATGTGACAGGCCCTTTTCAAAACAGATCTACACAGCTCTGGAAAAAAATGTCTAGTCCTCTGAAGAGCTCCATCTGGTTTCTCTGGAAGCTTCTTTTCTTCTTATTGTCATTATCTGGTTACTTGCACTATCCTTTTGCAGAAAGCAAGCTCATATAAAAACTGTTGGGGCAGGCCAGAGCTGATCAGTTTGAATCTTGTTTGGTTTGTTTTTAGCCATTGCTTAGAGCAAACATCTAATCTTCAATGGCAAACTGGCAAAAGCTTCTTTGTTTTTTTTCTCGGCCAAAAGCAGAAAGAAAATAGCATATTTTGTATAAAAAATGCCCAGCTGACTATATAAATTATGCATTTCTCATTATTACTGATTTTGAAAGATTAACATAAAGAATTAGACTGCTCTTCTGTATTCTCTTACATAACTAAACACTTGCCTAGAAAGCAAAGTTTTGTAAATATTTTGTTAATATTTAGTAAATATTTTCAATTATTTAATATTGCGTATCAGTAAATTGTTCCAACTTATTAATTAGTTCAAAAATACATGGTAAGGGAGATGACATATAATGCATGCCAGTCACTATAGAGTGTCACTTGGACTCTTAATACTTTGTTGTTTGAAGATACTGTAAAACAGCAGAAGCCATTTCATTCTACTGCTGGAATTCATGCATTAATCCACCTAATACACTAGCAACATCTTAATTTCCCTGTGCTGTCTCTGGTGAAGATGTTATCTGCAATACATGCTAACAATATATTGCTCCAGGGAACATCTTCAGATACAATATTTTAAAGTTGTTTTCAGTTCTTCCCATCTTGTCAAGAGATGGAATCTTAAAAAATCATTGTTACAAGCATTTTTAATTTTGAGAGCAAATGGCAACAGAGGTAGGAAAAGAAGATACTCAAGGGCATCATATATGTACATAGAGATACATAGAAATGCCATTTAATATGACTGACAGTTTTTGGACATAGGCAATGTACTGCCAAACAGTTCTGTTTATGAGTACAATCTACTCCAGGCATTTCATGTGCTGTATTTTTTCATTACACGTTTCAAATACAGTGTTTTCAAACTCTCAGCTAAGTACCATAGTTTCTCAGTAAACCTGACCACTGAACTTGGGAACAGTGTACTTTTGGGCATTTTTTTCCTTGAAATTATCAGAAATTGAGTCAATAACTTGCAATTTTTTTTTTCTTTGAAACAGATCCAAAGCAAGGATGTGCTAATCCGTTCAAGTCTTTCTAGTTACTGCACAGGGCGTGAAGGAAAGATCACTCAAGTCAGTCCCCATATTTTTAACTCACTCCCTTGTGTTTTCTGACTTTTGTAGCAAGTCAAGACTAACCTCTGCCCAAAAACTCAATATTTGCTTCTGATCTGCATTATTGAAAAGTCTTTTTTGTTGTTGTGACACAACCCCACTTCTGACTCATATGCTTATCTCTGGCTCTCACCAATCTGTTTCTGCACTGTCACCACAAGTATCCCACTGCGGAGATCTTGTGGGCATAGTCCGTCTCTCCCCAGAAGAATTCACCTAGCCAGAAGCACAGAAACCAGGAAAAAAAAATAGATAAACATCCTTAAACTCAGGCACGTCTCCTAAGAAAGCCCCACAGTGCATAGAGCAAACATACATTAACATGTGGACAAAAAACTAGAACTCGTCCTCTTCCTGTCACAGAGTACCTATCTATCCTGTGTGATCAATAAAAATAGGGTATTTTCTTGAGGATCCCATAGCACATCTATTTATTGTGTGATGGAAGAGAATGCATTAAAAATACTTGAACATGAAATTAAATAATATGGAAGAACTGGATGATACCTAACGTAGTCTTGGTTTGCTCAGACCTGAGGAACCTGGTAGAACACTACAGCTCACATATTCTCTATGGAAATCCATCATTCCCTAGGCTTTGGTAAGATATCCATCCATACTTTCATGCTCAGCAGGATGCTTGTATTCATCAGCTAAATCAATGTTCAGAAAGAGCATGGTGCCACAGGAGAAGAAAAGTGGGAAGGTTGGCACTGAGGACTTGATATTCTCTCCACAGGTGTTTCAGCAGTTCTGCCTTACCATAAGGTAGCTCTAGCAGGCTTCTGTGGATGATAGACCTGAAGGGGCTAAGTGTTGCTTTTGTTTTTTATCTTGTCCAAACGACACGCAGTTTCTGCTCTTGCAAACTGCTCCATGTCATGATCCAAAATGTGGCAACTGTGGAGGCTGAGATTTGATTAAAGATCTCACCAATAACATGAAACAGTACTCTAATTTAATCCACTATTTTCCTTCACGCTGTTCAGCAGATCTGTGTCTTCCCTATATCTTGGTGTCAACTGACAGCGTTAATTTTCTCACAGTAGCCGTGAGGGCGCAGAGCCTGGAGCCACGTGGACACGCATAGGTTGTTGTTCTATATCACATACATCATTGCTGGGAGGCAGAAGTACGGGATTCTCACTTACATGAAAGAAATAGTTTGTGCTTGGGAAGAAAAGGTGACAGTGGCACATGGAGGGTCTGGGGGATTGTTTTGTCCTTTGTCTCATGGACTGAGTGGCGCTGGGTCTAGTTGGTCAGTCATTGAGTATTTCTTTGTATGTAAATCACCCTCTCTTTGTATAATTTTTGCTATTTATATTGTTACTGTTCCTGTTCCTTGTGTTGTTGTTTCCAGCAAATTGTTCATATCTCAGCTCGAGATCTCTGCCTTTTGTCTATCTCACCAGAGGTGGGCAGAGGAGGGAGCAGCTCATGGTTTTTCTGTTTCGTGTGAGTACTAATACCATTCTTAAATCATGGCATTTGTATGAGAGAGAGGTCTTCTACCTCTATAAAACAGAAGGTGGGGTTTTTTTCCATTTGTGTATGAATACCAAGGCCTGAAGGATACACATACTTGTGTTAACCATGATGTTTCTAAAATATTTCTCTTCTTTTTAAAATTATAAATGTCAGATAAAATTCTTCCTAAGACAGTATAGCCCCTCATTTTACATTTTATAATATTACAATACTTGCAAATTAATTTCAAAGTTTTCTTTAAATGTTTGTTGGTGTACTTGTATCTGTCTACCTATGCAGTGTGAGACAGAGAGAGAGGGGGAGGACTGAGAGACAGGAAGATAGACAGGTAATTGGGTAGATAAAGGGTCAATTCAATCTTGATTACTACTGATGTAAATGTGAATCACATTTACTGAAGTCAGCATGATATCTCTCGTCTGACACCTGGGGAAATGAGAGCAGAATGTTACCCTTAACATTTTTTAAAAAAACATTATTGGAGTTATTGCATCAATTAACATTCTCAACTATAGTATTTTCCTCCATAGAGCTATGAGTTCTGCCATCTAGTGAACTGGTCAACTGTCAATTTAAACACCAGCCACTCAATAATACTTTAACAGAAGTGGAGGTGATAGGATTATCATTAAAGTGCGAAATCCCCAAATAATTTTATGTTCAGTAACAGACTTGGAGAAAACTTTATAATACTGCTAATATTAAGATGTATATGATTAGTCACAGCCTGAGAGACATATAGATTGTTTTTGATATTGTATTTATACAAAATTATTTAAGAAAATTTTATATAAGCATGTGCAAAATGTGCATATTTGAGTGCATATCCTCTTCTTCTGGTACACTAGTAGTTTATGAAGGCATGGATTCTGCAAACACATTTATTCTAAATTTTATTCAGGTAAATAACACTACTAACCACAAATACCATAAATATACAAATACGCTGTTTTTGAACATGCTTATATTTCATCTAGTGTAATGCAGATGCACAACTGACTGAAATATCACTTAGCTTATTGTACTAGCTATAGTAACATAAATATAGCCAATAATAGTTGGTACTTCCTTATGTATGTGTATGTAGACATATATATCAAGTAATAAACTAATACCAGAAAAACGATTGTAATCAACAACATGCAATAAATTATGATATTTTTAATACTGTAATCACACTGGGAAAATCCAGGACAGCACATTATTTTCTTCTAATTACATTTCGTAAGTGCAAGAGTTGTAACAAAACAACAGATGCTAGGCATCACTAGAGATATGAATCTTTGATTTGTTTTTATAACTGCTCTGACATTTAGGCTGTGGGCTTTAAGAGGAGATTCCAAGGCAAATGTTTTCATCATCATCTGACTCATTTTTGCCTGAAGGAAATACCAATTTAAAAAAAGAGATAAATAAGCAGCAGTAGCAGATTATTGTTAGTCACAATTTCCTCCAGTGATTCTGCTCTGTTTATCATGAAATGTCTGAACACTAACTTTCACTAAGGATTACACACTTTCTTACACACACACACACCACATTTATCTTGATTTGTGTTTGTGTCTGTACATAAAGGTTCAAACAGTCCTTATAAATCATTTCACTTGTCTAATATTGCCCTTATGAGGAAATTACATGTTCGCTGGAAGACAGTAGCAACTAACAGAATAAGCCAGCAAAGAAAATGTGCAAAAAACCCTCCAACAAATCACAAGCAAAATGTCATTGCGTTTAATTACTCTGCCCAGCAACATAAGCACATGATGGTGCCTGTTTGTAGTGATGAATACAGCATGTGATTAGCACTGAATGTAAAGGCACGTACTGCCAAGGAGAAAGTGCTCATCTTCTATAAGAAATTCTCTACTAGATTTTGAGAGATACTATAGACCCTATGTACTTAGGACCTCAGAGTAAGTTCAAGATCAGCTTTTCCTTCCAGGTTACAATTTGATTTTTTTTTTTAATAATTGTTTGTGCAGGATCTTCAATACTCTCCTATGTCTGTACTTTTCAATGGTGCATAACAAAAGTATTCACCTTCTTTCTCTGAAGTTTCCAGATCAGTTTACCAAAGAGTATGAAGTACAACATTTTCTTTGCGTTAGATTTTAATAGATAATTATTCCATACTCAATGATAGATATTTATTAAACATAGCTGTGTGTTGTAAATCAATTCTGAATTGGAAAAATATTTGTAACCCCTCACAAATATATAAGGTGAAAGTTAGAAATTTTCCTCTACTTAGAGGAAAAAAGATCTGAAACGATCTTTCCATAGAAAATGAAGTCTGTCCAAATCCAGCCCACTGACTGGGCCCAACAATTTGTATATGACTGGGTGCTGATATATTTCTCCCTGGCTGTGGCTGGAGTCTTCAGATCTCTGCAAGGTGAACACAATCATTGAAGAGGTACAAAAATGCAGTCTTTCAGATGAAGAAACTGCTTCATTTAGTGTTCCACAGGGAGTCTTTAAGGGGAGAAGTGGATGTGATTACTAGTAGATTAGATGTGTTTAATTTGTGAATTAATGTTAGTGTTTTCTCAAGCGTTACAAAATAAGAAAATACTAAATGAGGGGGTAATTTGAGTTTTGCGTAGAAAGACTACAGATTAGTTTCTAAGGAACACAGTAAATTTTATGCATATACCACATACAGGTTCAGGGATTGAAAGATTAGAATTTCATCACAGACTTGATACTTTGATTTGCTGCCATGTAAAGCTGACTGTCAGAGAACAGAACCTGCTTACTACGGGGTTATGTTGGATAATATTTACTTTGATGTCAAATTAGGTAATTGGTGTACAGTGCTGCCAGGGTTTAAAATCTGGTTTAGGGTTCAAGATACTATAGGTTACATTCTGCAGAGCCATGAGATCTGTAAAAGTTGACAATTATGACAGCAACTATATTATGTACATTTCTATTACTGAATAAAGTGACTGGCATATGTGTAGGGAGAACAGCTAGAGTTTGTGTTTAATTCTTTTGTAGAGGAGGTACCTGCAGTGAGACTATGTGTGGGTTTGGATTAAGGCTAGCAAGAGCATAAGATTATATTATTCCTGGAAAGCCTGTCTTTAAAAATAGACCAGCCAGATCTACCCACAGCAGCTTGAAACTATTTCCTCCTACTGGATTCCTGTTTTGTCTTAATCTTGTGAATTTCCAGGATCCTGCAACAAGCATAGCTCTTTTGCCTTTGTTGCCACATTTTCAGATTTCAGATGGCAGATTTACACATGTTCCAGTTTGGATCAATGTTTAGTAAGCTTTGAAACAACTGTCCCAGCTGATCCCACTTACTATGCTTTAGCTCATAGGGTCAAGCTGCCTCAGGGTGCCTGAACTGGATTCTTCTCTGAAAAATCTACATGGCAGATATGCTCCAGGAGCTTACCCAATGCACTCTGACTGCAAATGGACATTCAGTCCTTGGAGCCAGGCTAGAGTTACCCAACAAAACAAAATAAAACAAAACAAACAAACCCCATATGATGCATATATACTGTGGATGTCAGTTTTCCATCACAAGTTATTTTACTGTACAAAACAGTTCCCATTTATTGGCACTGCTATGCAGATTATACAGTGTGGATCATACAGATGGGACCACACTGGTTCAGGGATGTCCATTCTTTCCCTTGGCAATATCAGGGACACCAGCTAAAGTAAAGGAACCAGATACTCAGCTGCATGGAACTGGACTGGAACAGAGTCCCCCTCATCCCGTGCAGGTAACTCCCATATGCAGGACACATAGATTGAGAGGGTGATGAAGTGAACATACCTGGTTGTACCCCAGGAATCTATTCTGGAGGTACAAAGAACCTCTGTTAGAAGCTAGGATACTACATTTTGGATAATTATTAAGTTTCACTAGGCAAAAATAGTTTGAAATGTTTAGATTTTGTAAATCTGTAAATGAGAGTTGAGCAGACAGGGCATGCCATAGAGAAAGACACCCTATATCTGATAGGTTGAGTGACAAACTATTACACAAAGGAGAGGAAATGATCCAGGAAATTTGTAATCTGCTGTAGTCTGTGTTAAACTACAGACCCTGTGCTCCTCGGAAAAAGATTATACTCTTTCATCTAGTTAGGGGCAATCTGGTAACATCTGTTTTGTTAATGTCTGTTTTTTCCTAAAAACATTCTCTCCATCTTCTGTCAGCATGATGTCTTCAAATATGAAAGCTCTGTTATTTCTTGTGAACTCTGTTATTTCTTGGTTAACCAAATGTACAGTTTTTAGGTGCTTATGCACAAAAGTTGCTGCTAGATTGCTAGATGGCTGAGGTGGCATTGCAGAAGCAATAAAAATCTTACCTCTGTATTTTGATTTAGACTTCTAAGTATAATTTTAAATTGAGTTGATCCTTCACATTCTAGAGATAATCTGAAGAAATTTAACTCTGTATTAACAACTTCATAGGTTAGTAACAACTCTTACAAATGCTCACTAGTAAAGTCTGGATATGTTCAAACATCCAGTGGAATATAATTAGGACAAAGAGAGAGATCAATAGTTCATTAAACCATTCCTGTGCTGCTCTGGAACAGTATGTAATGAGCAGAGTTATAGAAAATTCTCATGTAACAATACACCTGTGAGCCTGCTTTGCTTTAAAATCTTTACTGCAAGATCCAAAATCAATGGTATGCATCCAGATTTGTGTTCATGTTTTTGCACACAGCCAACGGGGAAAGTTTAGATGCTTGCACAATGAAGGAAGAGTAAAATTATGCTATGGGGAGTGATGACAAGAATGCCACAATAATAGGCTGGGTTTCTTTGTCTTTCTAGCCTTTCTAATATTCTGAATGTTTACAAATTTGTCCTTGGTGTGAGTGCTTCATCTACTCCTTTTCATGGTGTTCGTGAGGAGTGTGATATATGCTAGGCTTGGCTGGGAAATGCCATCAGCTAAAAAAAGCTGAACTCTTCTCAGAAAACCACCTCAGTGGACCTAGAGTAATAGACTGGCCTAGTTAGGCCAAGGCTAAAACTGTTTTATAGTGGAGTTTATCACATCAAATGTGAGGTGACTGTTACGCATCACTCAGCTCCAGAGCAGCATGCCTGAAGTAGGGCACACTGATGGCTTGCCTCTGCCAGACCTGCTGTGACTGACTTTCATGGTTTGCATTTGCACAAGCATACCAGATAATCTGCTGAAATTGCTTCACTAACAAGCTCCACTGAAATGATATGAAATATGAATTTGATGTCAGACTAGATGACTGTGTTTGATTATAGTCAGCTCTGAAGTTCTAATACATGTTGTGGTGCATTGACTCTTGCAGGACATCAGGTGCTCACCAAAGCTGCTCTGTCACTGCCTAGGACAGGGGAGAGAAGAAATAACAAACAGCTCATGGTTTGAGATAAGCACAGGGAGAGATCACTCATCAATTACTGTCACAAGCTAAACAGACTATTTGGGGAAATTAATTTAATTTATTGCCAACCAAATCAGAGTAATGAGAATTAAAAGCAAAATTTTAAAATACCTTTCCCTCACCCCTCCTTTCTTTCAAGGCTTAATTTTACTCGCAAATTTTCTACCTTCCAGTGTCACATGAGATGAAGAATGGGAATTGTGGTCAGTTTATTACACATGGTCTCTGCCACCCCTTGCTCAGGAGAAGGACCCCTCATACCCTTCCTCTGCTCCAGCATGGGGTCCTTCCTGTGGAACAGTCCTCCACAAACTTCTCCAATGTGAGTCCTTCCCATGGGCTGCAGGTCTTCATGAATTGCTCCAGTGAGGGTCCCACATGGGGTCAAAAGTTCTGCCAGCAAACCTGCTCCAGTGTGGCACCAGCCCACAGGTCCTGCCAGGAGCCTGGTCCAGTGCAGGTTTCCCACAGACATCTACCTACTCCACTGTGGAGTTCTCCACAAGCTGCAAGTGGACCTCTGCATGCCCCATGGGCCTCCATGGGCTGCAGGGGCACAGCTGTCTCACCATGATCTGCACCACAGACTGCAGAGGAATCTCTGTTCTGGCACCCAGAGTACCTCTTTCCCCTCCTTCTAAACTTAACTTGGTGTCTGCAGAGCTGCTTCTCTCAGCCTGATTCCACTCTCCTGGCTGCAGTTGCCATTGCACAGGGTTTTATTTTTTTCTCCTTGTTAAATACATTATCCCTTGTTATCTCCTTGTTAAATACATATATGCTACCACCATCATTGGTGGCCTTGGCTTTGGCCAGTGGAGAGTCTATCTTGGAGCTGTCAGGCATTGGAACTGCCAGACATGGGGGAAACTTACAGAAGTTTCTCACAGAAGCCACCCCTGTAGCTCCCAAAACCTTGCCATGCAAACCCAGCACACATGTATGTAAAATATTTGCCAATTTTCTCTCCTGCTTACTTCAAGAGTGAAAAACCAATATGTGGTAGCTACAGCTTTGAGAGTCCATATTGGTAAGAACACCTTGCAGTTGAGATTGCATGTGCCAAAATACCTATTTCTCATCCTTTGGGAATTTTGACTGTACCTTTCTGCACAGCCATGCCTACAGTCTCTTCTCTGGGGGTTTGAAGTAGAAGCCAGAGAGGTCTACAGAGTCCTTGAGCCCTTTTTCTGGTGTGTGACCTACAAGAATGGACCTCTTAGGTATTTGTTTGGGGTTTGGACTAATTTATTTTTTGTAAATGAAGACTTCTGAAAACAGAGCAAAAATATCCACACTGTTGTTGAATAAACAGAAGCTAAATAAAACAGACTTCAAATGTTATCCCTTTCTTAAAATGAAAGACACAGCTGAATGGTTTTCAACATATAAGGTAATAAATATATTAGCTGATTCAGACAAACAAGTGCTATAGATATTACCAGAGGAAATGGTCTTTCATGTCGGGCTTTTTATGGGTTTTTTTTCTTATCTCTCTTACCATGTTTTGTCAAGAATTTCACTAAAACTCAGAAGAAAATTCTGCATCACATAAGGATAGGTAGAGCTCTTTACCTGAAAATGACATAGATGAACCTGTAGAATGAAATCTGGCAGTATTTCTGCAAAATAAAGGGAGTTCTACAGTAAAGTCCTTTTACGGAATTGTCAATAGCTGAGGGCACAAGCTCTTTCAACTCTGTCTGAAGAGGTTCAAGAAGGAATCATAACTTCAAGTTCCTGTTCCTAGCATTTAAGATCTAACTTACAGGCTAGAAAAAAACAATTGATTTCTAAAAGTTTTATCAGAAATGGTTTCAAAAATAAAAAATTCTGACATCCATTTGAAGGTTTTGCAGAATGAGTTTGAGCTCTGATTCTCCAGAGTTGTACAAATCTATTGCTAAAAAAGAAATGAAAACACTTCAGAACTCCACTATTCCTCTTTAAAAAGTTTTCCTTTATTTTTGGATTAAAATACTAATAATATGCACGTGCATCCTGTTTGCTCTCCTGGAACTTTGAACTGTGAAATTGCACACTTATTCAAATTCGAAAAGTAACCATAATTATATAGATTATCAATGTGCCCAGATAGAAAAAATAAAATTTACTGATAGGCATTATATAAAATACTTAAAAAAAAAAAAAAAAGCTTAAGAATCCTGTACCAAAAAAAAAATAAAAATAATAATGCAACCAGGTCTAATATTCTTTTGGAGCACCAGCAATAATAGAGGTTTTCTTATTCAAATTCTTATTTGAATTTAGTGCGATTTTACTTATGCTCTCCAGATCATTTTTAGTATAAAGCCTCTTTCTTTGTTCATTTGATAGTTCAGCAGTTTACAGTTATGAAAAAGAACAACTTATTTTCCAGAATAATGAGTGTCTGAAATAATGTGATGACAGCAGGGGAAATTATAGTCTGTTTAATTTTCCATTGTTGAGCATTTTGTGGAGTCCTTTACAAAGCGAGTTCAAATTGCGTATAGACATCCCAATTTGGATTTGGTAACAATTTATACCTCTTTGCATATCTGTAAATAACTTCACAACATCCTAACCAGTGAAGAAGCAACCTCAGTACCTTTGATAGAACCATTGATTTTTTGCTTTAATATGCATATCTATCATCTGTCCTTCAAACCAGTTTGTTTCTCTTAATTTTTAAGGATATATTTTCCTCAGTATTTCCCAGATAAATAATTGGACGGGTGCAGGAGGTCAGACAAAGGTTAATTTCTCAAAATGAATGGAGGTTTAGAAGTTTCCAGGCTGTTGTAGGGTACAGCTAGCAGGCATATGTCTATTAATGTTGAAATGATAGCTGTTGAAGCAAGTGACCTTTAGAGCAGTGAGAGAGGGAAAAACAGAGCAATTACATCAAGGTGGATGGATACGCACAGACCAGAGAGTTGATGCTGCAGACATCATATCCTCATGCACATTTTGAATGGGTTTTATTTCAGACTAGCCCTAGTTTGGTCCCTCAGGCAGAGTGACTGCAGCAGGAGAGCATTAGATACATTCCTGGAGCATGTTTAGGTTCATCTTAAAGAAATCCAGTGCACTGAGACCACTCCACAATATGAACCAACCATCTTTGCTGTAAGTAGGAACCGTTGGGAGATTCACTGCAAAAGCATGTGCAGACCACACTGAAAAGCTAAAATAGCTGCAGCCACAGTACAGCACACATCCTGCAGTGCTTTGCTGCATAAACGCACAGCCCTGCTGGTTTTCAGTGTAACTGCCCCCTCCTATGCAATGTACAAGAAAAAATGTGCATTGCCATCTGAGACTATGAGTACCAGCAATATGTGCCAGAGACCATATATCAGTTTCATCTCTTCTGCTGCTTGTCCTGAAATAATGACTGCACGCTTCAGCCTCCTCAATCTTGTCACTTCCCAAAAAACAGAGATCATTTTCTTGGAAACTTAGTACCCAACTCTGCCACCTTTTTTTTTTTTTTTTAAGTGTAATATTTTCTGTGAGGAATGGATTGCAATAATGAAAGTATCAAATGTAATTCTGCATAGCTCAGCATTAAAAAATCACAGGTTATATCTCTGGAGACTCTATTAAAATTCAGATGATTAAAAAATAATTAGGGAGGGTGGAATGACAGAGTGTCACTGATCGTGTTGTAATTAATTCTGTAGAGTTCATATTATGAACTTTCCCTTATTGATCTCAGACCTTAAAATATAAAAATCTGGAAATCTCATGCGGTAATAGGCTTCAAGCAGGTGGAGATTTTTTTTTTGAAAAACACCAAATACCATTATTTTCATTATTAACTTATGAAAAATTGACTTTTGTGTTGCTGATGACTTACTGATGAATTTTTTAATCTATTCATTAGAATAATGATGAAGACACTAAACAGTTAACACTATACTATAATATATGGCTTTTATATGTTCAGCTACTGAAAGTATTGAACTGTAAAATATCAGGTGAAAATCTGTAACTATTTTTATTTACATGAGAAAAATTCCACTTTTGCTCTAGAGCTGACATATGATCTTGGAAGCTGTGTGAAGAGGGAAAAAGAGGACAGCCTGTTGTGGTTAAGGGATCTGAATTATTTGAAAAGCAATGTTTGGAACATGGTAGTTGCTGTTGCTACATGAGTTGAAAACAGAACATGAATGTCTATTTTCAAGTATTCAATAAGAAAGCACAGTAAATAATTTATCACTGTCTCTTTTCAAATCCTTTGGAACTATATTTAGCAAAATATATACACAACTTGTACAGTACCATTCAAAGGTTGAGCTATGTCTTCACGTAGACATCCATATTTATCCATCATACATGATGGCCTATCAAGTTGTTTTCTATCATTATCTTAGATTGATTCTGGGGTAGCACAGTGTGTATTGAGTCAGAAGAACAGCTATTCATTCCTGTAAAGAACATGCCTCAGACAACTCATGTCATGCCATGTGGCACTTACCCTGGAATTCCTTGTTGGTGTCTAGACAAATCAAGAATATAAATCCCAGTGCAAGACTTCTTCTGTCAGATCAATTGTCATCTTATTTCATTTCTTTTGATTTCTCAGTTGTGCATTGGACATATCATTCTTATGAGTGGCTGACAATTTGATATCTTATGTTTTGAATACAATCTTTCCAAATCCCTGGGATAATAATAACGGCAATAACAACAAAAGTAAATGTAACCAGCCTATATAATTATCTTTTTTCTGTTCCCATCCACCTCAAGAAATAAGTTTTACAATAACAACTAGTCTAGATCACCCAATGTTGCAGTCTAACCCCAGCTGGCAACTAAGTCCCACACAGCTGCTCACTCACTATACCTTGGTGGGATGGGGGGTGAAAGTGAGAAAACTTGTGTGTTGAGTTAAAACAGTTTAATAGGAAAAGAAAAAGCCATGCATGCAAGCATGGCAAAACAAGGAGTTCATTCTCCCCTTCTCTTGGGCAGGCACCTCTAGGGAAAGCCAAACTCCATCAACATGTGACAGAGACTTGGACAGACAAACACTGGCACTTTGCATGTCCTCCCATTCCTTCTTTTTCAGCCAGCTCTATATGCTGAGCATGACACCATAAGATATGGACTATCCCTTGGCCAGCTGGCGTCAGCTACCTTGGCTCTGTCCCCTCTTAATTTCTTGTGCACCCTCAGTCTCCTTCCTGGTGGTGCAGGGTGAGGAGAAGGGAAGGTCTTGGGTCTGTGTAACACTTCTCAGAAGTTAACTGAAAACATCCCTGTGTTATCACCACTAATTGCAGGAAAACAAAAATCCAAAACATAGCTCCATACCAGGTACTATGAAGAAAGTTAACTCTATCCTAGCCAAAGCCATCACATTCAACACAGCTTCTACAAACCTTGCTTTATCTTCAATTCCAAGACATACTTTTGGGATCTTAAGCTAAATCAACCTACATAGGTTTTTGCCCTCAAATAATTGCTTATTTTGGGATGCAGAACAATGGGATCACTTCTTCCTGAGTCACCACCGATAATAAATTACCAGTACATTACCTTTTATGTTTAAGGTCACCACAGTTGGCCAGCTCTAGGCACATGGTGTGACTCTTGGGGGCTGTCCTATGCAGAGCCAGGACTTCGATGACCCTTGTGTGTTCCTTCCAACTCAGGATATTCTATGATGCTATGATTCTATGATCCTACTGCCTTTCTGTCCAAGAGGTTTAAAACGAAACTTAATATCATTTCCTCCATTTTCTTTTAAAACACCCAGAATGTTGTCAATGTTCATCAAAACTAAAAATTTGAAATCTTGAGTCAAATCTATATGGCTACAAGAAACTGAGAATCAAATCACAATTTTCACTGAACTCACTGGAGCTAGCCAGGATGTGAGTACCTGGATGTGTGGTATCCTGACTATATCAGTCCTACTTTCCCAGAAAATAAGCAGATTAGGCATTACTTATTTGCATGCATGAACACTCAGAATGACCAGTGCTAGAAGGAAGCATAATATTTATTTATAATTTTATTATTTCACATACAAAATAATCAACATGAGTTTGCCAAACTTTAAAATTATTTTAATGTACTTTAGTTCTTTTAATTTATTTTTCATGTCCAGGTTAGAAGAGTGCGTTAGAGAAAGGAACAATTGCAGACTTGCTATAGGTTGAAACCCTCTGCCACATGGCTTTGTGGGTGTTGCTGTAGACAAGCAACCTGATTATAATGAGATATCAATTTAAAGAATTAACATATACATTTTCAAACCTATTTATAGGAGCACAGATAAATCCTGGAGGTATTTATAGCGATATTCATGCCCACTGTTTAAAAGCCTGTCATGGTTTAAGCCCAGCTGGAAATTTACACAGCTGCTCAGTCAACCCTTCTCTCCACCCCACAACCCGATGGAATGGAGAGGAGAATCAAAGTAAAGCTTGTAGGTTGAGATAGAAACAGTTTAATAATAAAAAATAAAATAAAAATACAGCAGTAATGGTAAATGGTAATAATAATTATAATAATAAGGGGAAAAATCAAGTAATGCACAAAACACAATTGCTCACCACCCACTGACCAATGACAGACCTTCTTCCTAAACCCAAATCAGCTTCCTTTATGGGTAACTCCCCGATTTTATATACTTGACATGACCTTCTGTGATGTGAAATATCCCTTTGGTCAGTTCTGGCTGTCCCAGCTCTGCTCCCTCCCAGTTTCTTTTGTGTACCTGTTCACTGGCAAAGCATGTGAGAAGAAAGAAGTCCCTGACTTAGAATAAATATGACTTAGCAAAAACCCAAAACATCAGTGTGTTATCAAAACCGTTCTCATTCTGAATCCAAAAACACAGCTCTGTAACAGCTACTCAGCAGAAATTAACTCTATCCTAGCTGAAACCAGGACAAAGCATTATGGTCTGGTGCCCAGTGCAATTACACTCAGTTACCATGAAGAAAGAATGCATGATATAAAAGTTTAAAATATTGTCCCTCAATAAATATGGTAACAAAACATTGCAAAGTTCATAAAAACCCAGACAGTCAGCAGCGTTAAGTGCAATATATCACCTTTACAGAAAAACTTTTAAATGGAGTACTCTCCAATTTCTGTACTAAAGAGAGTAAAATGTTTATTTTTAATCTAGTGGGAATAAGTGGCTGGTTTAGGATGAGAAATGGGATTCAACAGTATGTGTTCATGTCCTTATTTTCAAAATTAAATTGGACATAATGAAAATAATGTTTTCTGTTATTATTGTGCAACTATTTGCTCTAAATTTTAGGGCATTTGGGGAAAACATGGTGGCAAGGGAACTCAGCAAAAACACAAAACTGGTTTCCTGCTTTGCTCTTCTAATCCATCCATGGATACTAACAATTAAAGCATTATGAAAGCCATTCTTTTGGTGCCCCTTCTACTATTCTGAACATAACCTACCTAACATACAATACTTTATTTATTGCATGTTATTGTGTTGATGGACGTGCAGGTATCATGATTTACTGAAATGCAAAGTTTCATGAAACTTTCAATTAATTAATAAATTAGTCTGTGATTTAAGAGTTAGAAAAATTCCTCATTACCATATTTTCCTCATCTAACATGTAAGACCAGCCTCTTTAATTCTGTATTTATGTGCATACTTTTTTTCTTGTATGTGAGTGGTAACAAATTCAAAGACTGATATTGCTACTTTCACCTACTCATTTCTCCAGCAGGACAAATAGGAGAACAAGCAGAAAATTATATACATTTTTCTACTTCACACTTCTTAGCATACTAATGATGTGAAGCTGTCAGAGCTACCAGCATCTCAACTTGCTAATGATTTCTTGTACCTTAGCTGGGACAAAAGGGATAAGCAGACAAGCTGAAACTCCAGTTTCCAAGGAGACCATCTCAGAAACATGTAAGAAATATTTAAGTAGGTACAACATGTCTCCAAGAACTAGAGATTTTTTCCTCACACAGTGACATATATAAGCTATGTTGAAGAGGAATCTGTGCCCTCCAGACTCTGTTCTGAAGCAGAGGTCTTCTGAGTTAGTGTGGCTTGCCATCCAAATGGCTTGCACAGGAGAATAACGAGTTCCCTGGATTCCAGTAATATTTCAGATGGTTATCAGTCACAGGCACTGAGCAGAATTATGTTCTCTGCATACTTACCTCTCTGTCTAACTCTCTGTCTAGCTATCCGTGTGTTTATTTCACTGTTTTTATTTATGGCCACAAGAAAGCATGTCTTCTTCAATTAAATTTCAGTAAGACATTCTGTGTGAAGCTATACTGTGCATGAAAATAGAACCAAACTGTAGAGGGATGCTGGAAAAACATTTGATGTTACTTGAGAAAAACAGCCCTTAGGATTATCTTTCCTCAACTTAAAATGTTGCATATAAGGAGTTTTTTTCAGAGTACTAGATCCTGCTTTTCCATTCCCATGTTGTCAGGAATATCTGTTGTTTCCTGCTAGCCTACTTTACAGCTGATGTTGCAAAACATGTAGCTCTGTAATGAAAACTTCCTTGACTATCCCATGCAAATACTTTTTCCAACTTTTCCATGCTCAAGGGAGACATAAAGAGCGGAGGGAAAATTTCCTTCAAATTATTCAGTGAGTATGAAAAATTAAATTGTGAAGCTATTATATGATATGCTTATTACATGATATGCTTAATTCACTTTTAAACAGCTGCATTGGCATCAGTGAGTTAGGGACCTTTGTGGATCAGAACTCTGTTCTCACAGAGTTTAGTTCATATTAGCAATTTTACTGTATTTACTTTTCTAATATGTAAATATTACAAGAATTAAATAGATGAAGCCTGTCTCTATTAGACCTCTCCAGAAATTTTTTCATTTTTGGTCCTGGGTACTGAAAACAACTGGGGTTAAACCACAACAGCTGGCAACTAAAGACCAAACAACCACTCACTCACTGCTTCCTGGTGGGATTGGGAGAAAAATCCAAAAAAAGGTAAAACTCATGGTTTGCAATAAAAATAGTTTATTAATTGAAATTAAGTAAAATGTAATACTAATAATACTACTACTAATAAATAATAAATAATATAATAATAATAATTAATAGTAGTAGTAGTAATGAAAAGGAGAGAAAGAGTACCAAACTCCAAGAAACTCAGTTGGTACACAGTGTAATTGCTCACACCTGCCAATTGATGTCCAGACTCTCCCTGGGAAGTGATTGGCTTCTTCCAGCCAATCTCCTACAATTTACATACTGAGTGTGATGTTCTGTGTTATGGAACATCCCTTTGGCCTGTTTGGGTCAGCTGTCCTGGCCATGTTACCAATGGCTTCTTGTGCACCTGCTGACTGGCAGACCATGGGAAACTAAAACATCCTTCTCTTAGACTAAACACTACTGAGCAAAAACTAAAATATCAGTGTTATCATAATTATTCTCTTATTAAATCCAAAACGTAACCCTATTCTGGCTACTAATAAGAAAATAAAATCTATGTCAGTTGAGACCAGGACAACAACCAAAAGACTCTGAGAACAGAAAAAAATCAACAACAAAAATCAAACCCAGAAAATGCTACTGATCAAAGAAAATCTTCCTGCAGCAACAGGAAAAAGGACTGCGTACTGTTTAAGACTATTCATTCCATACAGCAAAACTCACAAAGCAAACTCCTACTTCCTAATTGCCATCACTGTATGAGAGGAAGTATCTCTTTTTTCAGTAGATATATTATTTGAAAGATTCATTATGGCAATTGAAACAGTGTTTAATTTTGATACCTTTCAAATGTAAGAACAGATAGGATATCATTTAAAGATGATTGTGTTTAATAGGTGTAAAAGACTCAGTTTTGGCAAAATACAGTATTAAACAGGTCAACATTAGGCATTTCGTTGGACGTGTTTGTTAAGGTTGTCTGGGAAATGGAAGACTAGTTCCACAAAGAATGAAAACAAAAAAAGAAGATTTAAAAATTGGGAGTTGCTGGAACTCAGCTACTCAGAAATAAGAGTTGCAATAGTAAAATCGTAGTTAAAATATCTATGATTTTTCACCAGAAAAAAGTATCAACTTAAACATTTCTTTGAATCATACAGGAATTATAAAAAAGGTTTATCACGGTTTATAATGAAGAAATGCTGCACAATATCTTATCGAGCCAGCGTAAATCTTAGCATTTTTAAACACAATAAATTAATATAGAAAATACTTTCCTAATAATAGTGTCACTGATGGTGAGATTCAGTTTGCAAATGAGTTGTGTAAATGTAGGTGTCTATTTTTAGGCCTCCCTCTATACAGTAAATATCCTTTGCTGTGTTCCCTGTGGTCACTGGACATCAAAGGCCTAATTTGGCTGCTTTCCTACCTGCTTTTCACCACACTTGGAGAAGTCTTGCCCTTCAGCTGAGGCTCGAGAAGGGCAGATGTCTCACAGAGATTGTGTCTTACCTGCCAGTGCCGTAGAAATGTCTCATATACCCTTTAGAAAACCCTAGACCTAGAGAGCATGGAGAGCTAGGAGCTATTCAGCTGAGCAACCACTTGGGAACAGGACTCAGTTGCTTAAGCACAGGTAACACTTGAAATGCCCTATAATATATCAAAAGTTTGCACAGGGATAACATTTGTGATATATGATACATGACCTGTAGAAAAATAATTGCGTCCCGGACCATCCATGACAGACCAAAGCAGAAGGTGTAAGATATCTAAAATGGTATCTGAACAGCTGAATTCTTCTTTAAGTTAGTTGAATAGCTCTCTTTGCTCCCCTAACTGTTTCGCTTATATATCTTTTGACTATCACAAAAACTTGGACACCAATTCAAATGTAGTTTTGATTGATCCCTCCTTCAATGCTGAATCTCACTTTACAACATGCATCAAGAGTTGCTAAGATATTAAAAATCATTCTTTAGCTTTCCAAGAAGATTTGGAAAAGGAAAAAGGAAAGAAAATGATTTTCTAAAGCTTAAAATAAACATAACTGATTTGGAACATCAGTTTAATGTAGAAAAGTTCTAATAAAAAGTAGGGCTTGTTCATGGACTCCAAAAACACAATTCCAAAACACTAAGGAACTCATGCCGAGTAGTAGTCCAAAGCTTATATGAAAATAATAATAATAACAATAACAATAATAATAAAATAATAAGAAGTAGTAGTAAGGGAAGCTAAGAGAGACAATATGTTAAGTAGTGAATAGGGTGAAGGCTCTAAGCAATTTAAAACATGAATATTGAAGTCAAGTAGACAGCTACAGCTAAATGCTGATTAAATAAATTGCAAAAAGTGACTAAGTATAAAAGTTTGAGAGATGGTTGTCCATATTTAGAAGAATGTAGGAAGACACAATCACTCTATCTGATGAGGACAGAATTTGCCAGTTTTGACAAAGGAGAAAGTGAGGGAAAGTATGCTAAAAATAAACATTTGTAAATCATTGAGCTCACAGTTCTTCCAAATCTTAACATTAAATAAATTAGTTGCACTAGCAACACCAAGAAATTGCGTTAATGTTTGGCAAACATTGGAAAAATATTAAAGAACTGAAAGACTAAAATGGAAACAAAGAATGACACAAAAAGAAGTCATCTAAGAGTGAAAAAACAATTACTTAAGTTGTATAAATAAAGAAGCAGTAGATAACAAGCTACAGGAAAGTTTTATGGAAATATGGCCCTGTCCAATATGATAGTTTTCTTCATTTAAATGAGATTACATATTTGAATAATAAAGACGTGCATGCTGACATAACACTTAGATTTCTCCAAGACATTTCCAGAGAGACATGTAGTATGCATTCTTAAGTAGGCTGTATTTTATGTGAGGAATTAAGTGGTAATTTAAACATTTTCCTGTTAAGCTTGCATATTTCAAAGGCTGATTTTTCATAAAGGTAAAGGCAAGAGATTATTATAAAATGATCAAAATTACCTTCCTAAATGGTCTCAATTCACTAAAAAGTGTTTTCATACATTCAGAGACATGGTAATAGTTCAGAGATTCAGTGATAAAAATTATATCAGCAGGAGGCAAATTCTGTCTTTGAAAGTAAAGATCTGAAGAAAACTTGGTATCAACATTTATGACTAGCAGAAGACAAAATCTGTAATGGCAAAAATATTTCTGTGATAATTCAGTATAGAAGAGGATAACAGAATAGGCAGATCCTCACTTTACATACCATTAGTAAAATATACTTATATGCCTATTTCAAACACAGATATAAGAAAAAAAGTTCAAGAAAAGTTAACAAATGAGCCAGGAGGCAGAAAATAAATAAATAAATAAATTCCATTGAAAAAGGAGGTTGGGACACTACCTGATCTCTGTGCTTTCAAAGACACTTAAGCATGGTAGAAACACAGATTATTAAAAGCCTTTTCAGTCTTGTTTACAAATGTAAAAAATTTAAAAAAAAATGGCTAGAGAATGAAGTTAGATAAATGCAGTTTTAAGAACAGGTATAGTTTCCTGGCAGTGATGGCAATTACTATGGGGAGAGGGAGAGAACTATTCACCTTAAAGTGATTACTTTTAAAGTGAAGTATGGTACTGGTAAAAAAAGATCTGTTTTAACACAGTTTCAAAAAGAAATGTTAGTGCCCCCGTGTGTGTGGTTTGAGCTGGATAAACATGGAGGTGGCAGCAAACCTCAAAATTTGTGAGTTTTGGAAATTTTCTGTTCAGTTTTTTCCTGCTTTGTCATGGGAAGAAGAAAATTGCCTGTATTGTCATCCATTCACTAATTAACTTTGTCTCCTGATCAAGATATTCACCGCAAGTGAACCTCATCTCTCAGAATCTCAGCTGATCCATTTCAATAATTAAGTAGAATTTTTTTTTTCCCTAGGCACAGCTGACCATACATGTTGCTGTTCTTTTGGGGTTTTTATTTCTATTGTGCACGAAAAACAATTCAGCCATAACTGGTGATGATTCTTGGAACAGTAAGGCCAGGTAGTGTCTTGCCCATATCGCTGAGGGTTTAGGAGCCATTACATTCAGGCTTGGAACATTTTCCTACTAAGTAGGCTGACTTTTTTTTCCTATCCATTCACCTATTGAACAGGACATAGTTCATCTGCCAGAATTATCAAAGCAGTTCTTTATCATTGCAGGAATTAAGACAATGACATCTTAGTCATTCCTGTTCCCTGCCAAATCAGTTAGGTCAGCTAAGGACTGGTACAGTTTGCTGTAAGTACAGTCATTTGTTATCCTTAAGGGGATCTCCATGAAATTTAATATCCTATGAAAAATCAGAAAAAATGATCTAATCAACATTTGTGGCCTTCTCTTTCATTAGAATAAAAAATGAAAAAAGAGTTAGAGACATAAAAATTGAAATATTTGATATAAGAATTATTTATGTGTAGGCTGATTACTATTTGTTTGCTTTGCAATAGTGCTTGAACAACTTTCCAGTATTACTGTTTATGGGGTTTCCTACATATAGAAGAGATGTGCAGTACCAAAACGTATCTAATTCTTGCTAATAAAAAAGGCATGAAAAGATCTAGTGATTGGAAGCTAAAGTGTGTCATTTTCAATCTTGAAATTAAGATGGAGCTCCTAGCAGTGAGGTTAATTAATCATTGAACTAACTTACAAAGATAGGTAGTACAGTCATCAACGTTTGATATTGTTCAAAAATGAGATCAGGTGTATTCCTAAATGGCACATTTTTAAATTTAAGTCTGCTGGGGAGGGCTGTGGTCATGGTTTTCCTTGTCTTTCCCTGGTATCTGTGAGGTTTTTGCCTTGCCTCATCTAATTTCCACCTTCAAAACCATATAAAGGCAGAGGGGGAGAGGGTGGAAGCACTGACAGTATTGCCAATTCTTCCATTTGTGAAGAGGCAAAGGATACATTGCGAATGTGTTTATGACTGAGTACTGATCCAATATTAAGATCCCACTGTATCAGGTATATTTCAGCAAAAGAGTAGAATTTTCTCCTGCTGAGCTTGGAATTTAAATAGACAGGCAAAGACTTAGGAGGGTTACAGATTAGTGAAGTGAATATCTGAAAGAGCCATTTTAAAGCCACTGATAATTGATTGAGAGCCTTGATATTTCATTTAGGAATTCTGTAGTGAGGGGGCTAGCTAAGGCAGGTAAAGAAAATATCAGACTTGATCACAGAAACAAAAAATAGGATGTGAAAAGGAAGCTAGACTAAACAAATATGGAAGACTTTTAAATGAATGCTGTAGAAAGGGAGGTGAGGGCAGACTTGCTAGTTGTAGTGATTTTATTGGCTTAAACTTCTGTCTTCCTGCATTAAATGTGTTCCCTTCTGAACTCATACATGTAGTACTGATTAGGCCTTGAACCCCTGAAGGGTAAAACTCTCCAGTGTGAGGAAAGGTGATGTGATCCTCCTCAGCTCTCTGTTTGCTTTCTCCAGCCACAGGACAAGCTTGAACATCTTTCTAATAATTGTCCTCACTCTTTGAATTGTAAAAATTGTTAAGTTCTGCAGACATATAGCTTGCAACAACAAGTGACTTCACTTATTCAATACCGTGAAGTGTGTTCAAGACATTTTGCCTTTGTTTGCAGCAGTCTCTGGAAACTGTGTTGCCATGGAAATGTGATTTGCCAGTCTCTTCTAAGAGTGTGTGCTTGGGGAGAGCTAGTGAGCTGCAACTTTATTTCTGACTAACAAATAGGGTTCCAAACATAGTGTAGTATATATAGTATAGATGAAACTACCAGAAAGTCCATAATTGCTTTTCTGAAATCAGTATGGTTGAGGAAATTGATCGGAGTCATGATGACCAGTTTCCAGACCATGACTGGAATCCTCTACATCACTTGGGCATCAGGCAGGAACTGGAGGTCCCTATTCCCTTTTGAAGATAATTACTCCGATACAGGAGTAGCACAAGCTCATCATTAGGAGCCTGGGTCTCTTTTCACCACCGCAGCAAACAAACTATTTTGAGGAAACCTGTGTGTACACAGACTGACACATTCAAGCATGAACTAAATGACAAATACTGACAATACTTCCTTTGAGAGCCCATGTGGAAGCATCCTTTTGGGTCTGTGAAAAAGTGAAAGGTTTGATCCTGTCAGTGTTTTGAACACCAGACCTCTATTCACAAATTATGCTGGAGTATTTTAATATGGGGTCTGTAGGATTCTTCCACAAATAGTCTGCCTCCTTCCATTTACCCAGTTAACAAAATCAACTAAGATGCTAAGGCAAATCTAGAAAAAGGTTCTAAATAATCTTTGCAAAAATCTTCCAAAAACACTTCAATCTTTTGTCAGGAATGCAAAGTTTCATTTTGCAGAAGAATTGTTTTCATTCTTTCAGATAACTACTCAGTAGACATTGTGAAATTTATATTGCAGAATGCAATATAGTTAGTTATCAGGGCTGTTGGTGCCTGTAGGCAGCTGAACTTGTGCTTGGAGCTTCCTTCCTCAGCTTTTGGTTCCTCTAAAATCTCTCATTTTAAATTCTTGACCTTTCCAATTTGCAAGAATTCACCTTTTATTTAGCTTTAAATCCTTTTTGCTGCAATGTGAGAGGAACATCACAATATACTTCCTTACTGGGAATCTCTTAGATCCTTTCTGAAAGGCTGAATTTAAATGATGTGACTCTTTGGGATGTCCTGTGCGGGGCAGGGAGATGGACTCGATGATCCTTGTGCGTCCATTACATATCAACACATTCTGTGATTCTGTGAAATTACTATTTTTCTCTCCTTCACAGCATTTGGGAGTTTTCTTGGCACACATAGGACGCAGCATGATACACAGCAGTGTAAAATAAAAAATCCATTTGTTTTCCCTATGTATTTTGCTCATGTTTTGCTTGTTTCTTAAATTGATTTGTACTTCTTTTACAAAACTCAGTTGTTACATATCATGATTCATGCTGGCTTATGAACACCTTTGTATAATAAAAGTTTTTAAAGATGTAAAATAATTTTCTTCAGTTTGCAGTACTTCTCTTTTCCTTGTCAACAGAAGGACTATTTTTGTTTTTCAAACACCTGTATTAATGTTATTGTCATCATCTCACATAAATCTCCAGGTTAAAACTATAGAGCGTTAAAACAATGGGTAGCTGATTTAGGAATTTAGGGATATAAGCCTCATGCACAAAGAAGTTGACAAGCAGCGCACTCAGCTGCTCATACATTCTGCAGATTGTAGACCTCAAGGTATAGTTTTACTTGGAAAAGTGAGAGTAAAAATTAGGGGGCAAATCTCCATGCTGGTTGTGTTTTTCTTTGACCAGTAACTCCTGCAGGCCATACCAGATTTCTCCATATTCCTGATCAATAGTGCATGCACCATATGGCACTTGTAGTGATCAGGGAAAGTCCTCTCTGTTGTGTGAGGTATGTGCGTTGACAGATGCTCCTCATTTCTCCCATCTTGATTGATGACAGAGCCAAAAGTTTATCTGAATTGGGTCATGCAAATGAGCAATTAATGTGACTTTAGGCACGGAGCCTACAAAAAGCCGTTCTGTTGTGCATCAGCAGAAAAATGAAACAATGCTGTGAATTTGGTAACCATTTTTTCTCTGGTTTCTCCCAGAGAAGAGTGACATCTTGAATATGCCTTGTATAAGAGGCAGAACATGGATTAGAAGTACAGTTTATTCAGAAGCATTTCTATGCTCTGTACCTAGAGACATGGACAAAACAGATGCTAAAACTATAACAGTTGTTTGAGTGAAAGCCTGCACTAGTTCTATGCCAACTTCAGAGCAACTATAAACATTCAGAGATTCAGAAATGTCAGTCAGCTTGCCCACTGTACACTGTCAGACAACCTCATCTGCTCAAACACAGGCAGTGCCTTAAAAGTATGACAAGAATTAAATCAGAACATTGACCAATATTACTTATTCCTTTCTATCTGATGCTTTTCCCCAACTTCTTCTGGGGCCAGAACATCAAGTTTCATCATTTCTGCTTCTTGAGGTGTCCTGGTTTTAGCTCACCAAAGGAATATTCCATACCATATGACAAAAAGCTCAGCAGTAAAACCAGGGAGAAAGGTGGGAGGGTATACTGCCCAGGGACTGACTGGGCATTGTAGGTTGTTGTTGATCAATTTCTTTCATTTGCATCACTTGCCTTTCTTGGGTTTTATCTCTCTGTCTTATTTACCTTTTAATTACAAGTTGGTTTTGGTGTTCTTGTTCTTATTAAATTATTTTTATTTCATTTCAATTGTTAAACTTTTTGTCTCAGTCCATGAACTTTCTCCCATTCTCTTCCCCCATCTTGCTGGGGCAGGAAGAGACTGAGTGGTTGTATGGTGCTAAGCTGCCACCTAGGTTTAAAACACAACAGGAGGGAAAATATGAACTTAAAGACAGCAGGAAAATACTTACAGAAAATACTTTAAGGTGGCAGCTATAGCTTCCCAAGTGGAGTAGCTGATAACACATTATTTCACTGTGGACCAGAGCAAATTCTGGCACTGGTCCTAGCGTTCCTATTCCCAAAGTTGCCAGCTTACGCCAATACATTATTTAACAACCGTATGAAGTGACAGGGATGTAAAAGAGCACACCGTGTTGACTCAAAATGATTGGGAATGTGAGAAAATTCCTCAGTCAGCTCTAAGGCACTCCAAAGGCAAACAGAAAGGATACAAGAGGGATATGAAAGATGACTTGCATTCTAGGGCTTCCCCGGCATACAAAAAGTAGATTATAGCTGACATTTCTACACTTTTCTGCAAGTCCATTTACAATAAATATTTAAAAGCAAGAAAAAAGTATTCATGAAACAAACCCTGAAGGAAAGAGATGGATTCATAATTCATCATAGGACTATATCTTGCACACACGAGCTGTGTGCTCTGAATGTGAATTGACAGTAATATCTTGCCAAATACAATGCATGTTTGAACAAGGGTGATGCTGAAAAACACTTTGTGTTGAGTTTAGAAGACAGGCATTGTTTCTTTTAATGGTTAGTAAAATTCACTTTGTTTCTTTACTTTTCTCCTTTTCTTTTCTTCCTGGGTACACAAAAATGGTTCTCTCTCTCTTGTCAAAGACATCAGAATGTTCTAAGAGTGAGTAGCCTGTCTTATTGAAAATGAACTTAAAGAAAAAGGTTCATTGTTAGGTGAGTTACTTAGACAACGTAATCAAAACAATACTTCTTCAAATATTTGCTAATTCACAAAGTAGTTTCTCTTCCATTTTCTTTCAAAGAGGACTTTTGTTTTCTTACTGAAGGGATTATGCTTTTAATATAGTAATCAATAACTCTCAGATACCAGCTTTCAAATTAAAGCTAATTTCCATGATTGACAACTTGGGGTGGTTTTTTGCTTGGTTAGGTAGAGAATCTAATATAATCTGTAATCTAAACTAAACCATCAAAATCAGCAACAAGAAAAAGGCACTGAGATAGTCTTTGGACTCATGCACAATAGTAATGACATATTCAGAGAGAAAAACAGCACTTCAGAGGAGATATATAGTTTTTTCCATCAGTTTTCAAAGTAGGAAAACCTGGGGATATTCCCATGCTGTGTTTTGGGATTAATGAAGGATCAACCTGATTAATGAAGGATCAACTCAAAGAATACTATAAGTGGAAGGTGATTACAGTAAATAGAAGCAGAATAAAACTAGCAAATAACCTATGCTGGATGATATTCACTCACAAGTCTCAACAGTACTCAAGGATGAAATAGTACAACTATAGATCTACCATGTATCTCATCTACTCCTGGTATCTGAAGATTTGAGAGTGGCAAATACTGTGACAATCTGTAAAAAGACACATTTCAGAGGAACCTAGGGAAGTGCAGTCCTGTAAGCCTGCAGGCACATGAATAAAGTGTTAGCATTAACTGGGACCTGAATAAATGGAAGCTACCTGACAAGGACCCATGCAATTTCCACAAATGAAAGTCCATTATTGCAAACCTTTCAAATTCTTTTAAGAGGTTAAAATCCTTGTGGGTAAGGATAATATACTTGCTATGCGCTGCTTGGATTTTCCAAAGGGTTTTAATAAGGTCTTATGTGAAGCACTTTTGGAGAAAACAAACAGAAAAGGCAGGTTCCAGCATGGGTAAATCAATGGTTAAAATTAGGAAAAAAGGTTAAAAAAAAAAATTAAATGATACATACATGAAAGTTCCCAGTGGTTTTCCACAATGGCTGGGACTTGTACCTGGAAAAGGTAGTGAAAAGTGACATGACCATGTTTGCACACAATAAAGGAATTCATAGGTCAAGGTGTAAGGACTTAGCACAATTTCCTGTCTTGAACACTGTTACCACAGAAGGACTTTGCCATGAGATAAGCACAGGATGGAGTGACAGGATGGAGATGACTCCAGGCCTGGTGGAGGAAGATCTGGGTAGCACATCCTGGGTAATGCATCCAGACAAGAATTCCCGCTGTGGCAAACTGTGTAAAGAAGCAACTGCTCATAGGCATAACATTGGTGAAACAAAGATCACCCCAAGATATGGGACAGATGGAATCTGTGACCACCAAAGCCACTCCCCTTAATATATCTCTGTGGATACCTGGAAGTTGTATTGTAAGTTAAGGCACCACATCTGGAATGTGAGATAAGGGTGGTATTGTCCCTTACTGTCCAGGTGTTATCTCAGATTGAGGGGGAGGTAAACAAAGCTGGGGGACAAGAATGTGTCACTGATAATGGACAAGGAAAGCCAACACAGCTGCTGTGCTGAAATCAGCTCAGACTGAGCAAAAGGTAGTTCTGTCAGAGGGAAGTTCATAACTCACCTACTCAAGAAACCCACTGACTCAAAAGAAGAGAAAGATTGAGCATGGAACTAATTAGCAATAGAAGTGAGGGAATCATTTAACCAATAGAGTAAGACAATGAAAATTAATTTCTTTGTTTGCAAGAATGTATAGTGAAAAGTTTTGAATGACCTCAGGAATTTGAACTGCCACTATCAAGAAGCCCATGGTGAAGACCAATGGGACACCACTGAATCCAAGGGTGGTGACTATCTTCTCCTTGATCTCTCTCTCTGTGTCTCCCCACTCCGACCCCCTTTTTATTTCTTTCTATCTCTCTGCATCACATTTGCTGTTAAATAAAATTTGTATTATTGATTTGTCATGTGGTCTCGTTTGCACCTTAAGTTGGGAAAAGGCATCTCTCACTAGTAGGATCTTTCCACAAGGCAGTAAGTATGAGGGCTGACTCTGAAGCAATGCAGCCTGTTCTGAAAAAATGACTGACTAATAAAATAGCAGATGATATTTAAAAAAAGAGTTTGGCTTTTTTTGTATGTAGGGTAAAACAAACCTAGCTTCATACATAAAATTGTAGGGTCTGTGCTGTCTGTTGCCATTGGATTAAGCCTTTGTGTTTGTGACAGATAAAAATATCAGCTCAGTGCTTGCTAGGAGTGGAAAAATGAATCATATCTTTGACTTTATGAGGAAATGAATAAAGAAAGAAAAAAAGAACATCTTTATGCCACTGTACAAAATCACAGTTCATGCACACTCCCAGTTAATGTGCACTGTTCTTGTCTCCTCAAAAATGGTACAGAAAAGCTGGCAAAGATTCACAGAGGGCCAACAATCACAATATGGAGTAATTTTCTTAGAAGGACTAAGAAATTACTTTGAAGGAAAAGATAAAATTCATGCCTGATGTAGAGACTGCAGGTAGGGATTTACTGCTCACCATTTCTTCTTATACAAGAAGTAGTACCACCACATGAAGTCAACAGAGGTCAGGCTCAGAATGAGCAAGAGTTGTTTCATACTGTGGCATGATTTACCAGGGGAATTTTGGAGGCAAAAGGTTTACATATGTTCAAAGTACACTGGACAAACATTTCGATGGGAGATCCAGTAAATGTTAGTAGGGAAACATGCTGCTTCAGACTCAGAAAATCCTCTGAGCTGGAAATACGTGGAAGCTAGGGGAAAGTGTCATATCTGTTCTTAACCTGCCATCCATTTATAGGCACGTGTTCACACATGCTTCTAATATGGAGCCATAAGAGATAATTTAGATGGGGGCAAGGTTAGACACAGTTTGAAACTATTGTCATAACAATATCACAGGCTTTTGTTTCTCAAGTCAAAATAAAGCATTGATACACTTTAGATATCTTTTATGTACCTGACTGTAATAGCATTTGGTAGGAAACACCAGACAGCTTTGTAAGACCTCACTGTTGTACAGTTTCATGGCTCCACTTTGCTACATGCATTCAATTACGACAGGCTGAACTCATCTCACCTATCTGCAGCAATCTGGAAGTGTTTATTCTGAACTCACACACAGATTCTCTGGGTGAGAAAATGGGAACTCCAGAGTATGAGTCATTCCATCTTAAAATAGATATTGAAGAACTCATAAGTGTAAGTCTTGTTAAGTTAAAAAAAAAAAAAAAAAAAAAAAAAAAAAAAAAAACTTTAAAAAAAAACATTT
>VZTJ01003397.1:94758-209431 GCA_013397795.1 Orthonyx spaldingii
AAAAAAAAAACAAGACAAAAAATACTTTAAACAACTACATTTCTATACTACTCTAGCTATTGATAATTCTGATTCGAGAATTCAGAGTTAGATATACTGCCTAGATTTAGGTAATCACCATAGATCACCTGAAAGAAACAATGAAATCAATATATTTTGTAGCTGTGAAGAATTTGTTCATCTGGTTTGAAATATCTCTCTCTGTCTCTGTGTATGTATATCAGGCATTTAAGTGACAGCCACAGGAAAGATGTTCTTGGTGTCTCTAGCTAACAATGGCTGGCCAAGAGTGAAGATCTTTTTCTACAAATGTTCACAATTGTGACAAAGATCTGAAAATCTAAATGTGATTTTCAAATGTATATATTTAGGCAAGTGAAAAAGGTGTTCCAGCATACATTTAAGTCCCAATGAACCTGAACTGAGTAAGAAAACAAGTGCATTGCTGATTTGTGTCCTAAGACTTCAGGGATATAAGACACGGTGAGACTGTAAACTCAGCATTCCCACTCATTTCATTGCTCATTAATAGAGTGCAATAACATTGACAGTGCACTATATTTATACTACAATACTAATGCAACTGTAGCTAAATACTTCTTTTACATAATGAGCATTCTTTTTGAGAGGTTACAGTCTATTTCTGAAATTTCATCCCAGTTTACTGCCTGGCACCTAAGGATTTGGAAGAGAGGACTAGTGCTCAAAGATATTGCTTACTTTTTCACTTATTTTTAAGCTTTAAGTGTAGCATAAATTTAAGAATTTAGATTTTACTTGAATACATTACATTAGTAGGGAAAGTGAATAGAGACTTACCATGAAGATAACTGTTCAGTTATGTTTAAAATCTTTTTTAGTGAAACTTTTCTGCACAAGACATGATTATTAGTCTTTCACCATATTGACTAAATGGTAAACCATCACTTGTAAAAGTTGCAGTACAGCTGGAACTGAGGCCCTGCAGTAGTGCTGCATTCCTTACTAGTGAGGTTTGTAAGTTTATTCAGGTAAGAGCTAGAATGTGATAACAGTAATAGCCACAGCAATGGCTATTAGTAGCAGTAATAAATACCACATTATTGTTTCACTACTGCTATAAGAGGAATGGAAACAGTTATATAAGAGGATGAAGGGGCTTTCTTTCTTTCTTTCTTTCTTTCTTTCTTTCTTTCTTTCTTTCTTTCTTTCTTTCTTTTTTAATGAGTCACAATTATATTTTCATTTCTGCAAACAGATTACTTCATGTTAACTTCTTTTTTAAAGATATGTTATTTTTGTTAGCTATGATTTGTCAAAGTGAATCACCTTCAAACACACTCTGAAGAAATGATGTTGCTTTTGCTTTCGATGGGGACTATGACTTAGCTAATGTTTCCCTGAAAGAAAGAAATATAAACAATGTAATTAATGTAATTTTATGTGCCTTGATATAAATTCCTCGGATTGTTTGGAATTTTTCAGATGTTTTCAAATGGTAAGAAGATTTCTGGCATAAGCACAGTTGCTGTTGTTATACGTAGAATCCTAGCACAAGGTATCTGGTTGTATACCATTACAAATTGTCTACATGCTTAAATATCGAAAGGATGATTCAGATATTTAACATAGACATAATAAGTCATTAGATGTCTTGCAGTATCCCAGTTAGATTTCAAGTACAAATTTAGGATACCAACACCTCACCAGATACATGCTGTTGCTGTGTAGATGTCTGCTCCAATCCAAAAAATCTTACACAGCATTTGATGCCCAAGTAACCATGCAAGATGTTCCTGGTATTTGTTGAAACCTATTGTAGTGGCATGAGGTACACATGAAAAACCTTCTGTTGAGCCAGTGAAAAACAATCCGTTCAGAAGTTACTGCTCTCTTGCTTTCAGGCAGGCAATCCAGAACCAAAGGAAAGAAGAATTTCCCTTGGTCAAGAAGGACTGGGTTAGAGAATACACAGACAAGCCTGACAACCACAAGTCCAAGGAGTCCTGAGGAGATGCATCCACAAGTGCTGAGAGACGTCTGGCAGACACCACAGGTAGGCTGCTCATAGTCATCTTTGAAAGGTTGTAGAGATCAAGAGACAGGTCTGAGAACTGGAAGAAAGAAAATGTCACCTCAGTCTTGAAAAAGGGCAAGAAGGAGGATCCAGGGAACTACTGTCCAGTCAGCCTCAGTCCCGGGAAAGGTGATGGAGTGCCTCATTCTGAAGGCCGTCTCTATCCACATGGATGTAAAGATGGCCTTCTATGGTGAAACAACTGCCTGGATGGATCAGGAGAGAGCAGTGGAAATTGTCTACCTCAGCTTCAGCAAGGCTTTCTTACGACATCCTTGTAGGCAAAATCAGGAAGTGTGGACTGGATGAGTAGACAGAGAGATGGATTGAGAACTGGCTGGATGGCAGATCCCAGAGGGTTGTAATCAGTGGTGCAAGGTCTAGTTGAAGGCCTGTCACTAGTGGTGTTCCCCAAGGTTCAATCATGGGCACAGTATGGTTTAATTTATCCATCAAATAATTTGGAAGGGGCAGATGCCTCCTCAGCAAGTTCACTGATGACACAAAGCTGGGAGGAGCAGCCAATACCCCAGAGAGCTGTGCAGCCCTTCAGAAGGGCCTCGACAGGGTGGAGACATGGGCAGAGAAGAACTGTCTGAAATTCAACAAAGACAAGTGTAGGGTCCTGCACCAATAACCCCATGGATTATCACAGGTGGGGGCTGACCTGCTGGGAAACAGCTCTGTGGAGAAGGACCTGGGGGTCCAGGTGGACAACAAGCTGTCCGTGAGCCAGCAGTGTGTCCTTGCGGCCAAGAAGGCCAATGGAAGAGCATTGACAGCAGGTTGAGGGATGTGATCCTGCTCCTCAGCCCTGGTGAAGCCACATCTGGAGCACTGTGTCCAGTTCTGGGCTCTTCAGGACAAGAGAGACTTGGAACTCCTGGAGCAAGTCAAGTGGAGAGTGACCAAGATGGTTAAAGGACAGAAGCATTTCTACATGGTAAGGCTGAGGGAGCTGGGCCTGTTCAGCCTCGGGAAAAGACGACTGAGAGGGGACCTCATCACTGTCTGTAAGTAGCTGAAGGGATGGTGCCGAGAGAATGGAGCCAGGCTTGGCTTGGTGCTATTGCTAAGCAATAGCACAAGAGGCAATGGGCAGAAACTGATGCACAGGAAGTTCCATCTGAATATGAGGAAGAACATCTCTGCTGTGCAGGGGTCCACGCACTGGAACAGATTGCCCAGAGATGACATGTAGTCTCCCTCATTGGAGATATTTAAGAACCATCTGGACACAACCCTGTGCAATGTGTTTCAGGATGACCCTGAGACGGGAGGTTGGACCAGATGACCCATTTCCCTTCCAACCTTATCCATTCTGATTCTGTAACAGTCAAAAAAGTGAAATTTTCACAGTAGCTGCCTGACTTGTCTGCAAATCAATTAAGAGAAATGTGTAGAAACTTTAATTTGGCTTTTTCTGTGAAGTAACTTTTTTTTCAAATATAACTAATACATACAATGAAATTCACTGTTCAGCACTCAAAGGGCCAATAGGCCAAGAAAAGAGAAGTCTGAAAATACTCCTTTTTTGCATTCAATATCAAGCAGCAGCTTCTTGAATATGTGGGTTTCTAGCCTCTTAGCAATCTGTGCTTGCATAGATTTTCATGAGGTATTGGTACAGATATCACAGATAACAAAACAAATCAATTGAGAATAGAAAGTAATCATCAAAACATTAATGAAAAATTCTGTAGTCTGTACTGTTTATATAAGATTTAATTCTGAATATTTATGCAAGCAGCGTCAAATACAAAATGAAAGAGAGCAAGTCCCACAGATGCAAAGCTGACTGTAAAGGCTCGTAGCATCCAGTGCTGCTGAACAGATACATTCTGCTTTTAAAAAGTCAGCAACAAAACCTGGCACGTGGAAAATCCATGTGACTCAACATTTGCTCAGAAAAGAGAAGAACCACACATGGCAGTTAGTTTCCCAGGCAACTCTGAATCTCTGAGAATATATCCTAAAGAATTATCTTTCTCGAAGTCTTTTACAGGAGAAACTATTGTTATACAATGGTAAGTTACAGAACGCTTTTCTGATTGAGCTTAATTAGATAATTTCTGCAGTTTCATCCCAGATGTTCCCTAGACTAATTAGGTGGGAATGAGTTCCTTATGGGTTTCACAGGTTCTTCCAGCTTTTCCAAATTTTCTAGTAGATTTTTGTTTCATTTTGTCTAGTTTTAGTAGAATGAGATTGCCCTCCTCCCATTCTCTCCCCTCTTTTTGTATTTTTTCACTTCCCCAGAAAACATGTATTGCAGAAATCTCTGATGGTGATGACACTGTATTAGTCACACTTCTGTTAGAGCCTGGTTTAAAAGATCCTCTGAGAATATTTTGTCTCATACTGCCAGTGTTACCATGCTTTTCCCAAAGAAAAATATATGAACAAGCACTATAAAAAATAAAATCACTAAAAGAAACAGTCATTACTGCTTAAGCACAGTCATTGCTCCTTGAGGAGGGTGCTCTGGCAGATAAGAATATGTGCTTTTTAAATTTATTTTTCAAGGCAAAATTTTGCTTGAAGGCTGTCCTGTCATTGGCAAACAAAGACCATAAGCCAGTTCTTGTTGAAACCTTAGGTGCATGTATGCACACACACACAAACACAAACACACACACACACACACACACACACACACACACACACACACACACACACACACACACACACAGTACTCCTACATAGTCCAAATGTACTGAGTCTGTCTCCAGAAGACCTGATCAACAACACCCTATGCATATCTGAGAACACTTATTCTAGACAATAATGTCATCAGAAATGGAATGCAAGTTGTTCATCCAGAATGAGAAAATGTTTCTGATGAAAACACTGATGTTGTAGTTCAACATCGGTGGGCAGACAAACACCACACAGTCACTTGGTCACTTGCCTCACCACTTCCATTGGGACACAGGAAGCAAAGTGCCTTGATGCTGTTCAAAAGCTAGAACATTTGTGGTTATAGCACAGTCTTGGTCAAAAACCTAAAACACAGCATCATATGAGCTGCTATGAAGAAAACTAAATAGTAGTAAAAAAAAATAAGTAGCAGAAAGCTAAGGAGTAGACAGGACCACTACATGGAATGATAAGTAGATCATTAATGGGCAGAAGTCTTGTTTAAGCAAAAAAAGGATAGCATATATCCCGCTCCCAGGATGTCTGTTTCTGTAAAGTCACATGAGGTATTCTGCATTTGAAAGGTTCAGAATCACTGGTTTGGAGGGGAGGGGGGAAGGTTAACATGTGTAGTTTGGCAGGACATCTACAGTATTTTTAAATGAGCTTAATTTTGCCTACAAAAGACACCCTAGTGTGATGATTGGAAAGAATATTCATGGAAAATTTCATTAAGGACACCTTGGTTTAGTAAAAAACTAGGCTATTTTTTCATTACTTAAAATTGCTCTTGTTTTTGAAATTTATCCAATCAAAGGCATAGAAATATATAAAATAGTTACAATTTTGAGTAGTCAAAATAAATGCTTGCAAGCTAACAATGGGACAATAATCCCTCTCATGAACCATATGTAGAAATTGCTATAAAAAATTCATAAACTGAAAAATGAAAAGGAATGGCAATCTTTTATTTTTTGTGAAAGAATACATTGCTATTTTTATGGTCATATATATCTTCTACATGGAATTCTCTGAAGACCACCAATGAATGTTTCTTATTACAGTAACATTAAAGGGTAGTTGCTTTCTTTTCCATTAAAGGCAAACAAAATAAATGAAAAAAAAAGTTTTATTTTCTGCTTAAATATATTCTCATTTCACCATAGCCTATCCAGACTGAGTACTGCATAAGCAGCATCATGTTTGTAAAGACTGAATCACGTCTACTTGCTCAACAATATATCTGATCAGATAATTGTCTGAGGCAATCTCTACCTTTGAATGAAATAGTGTTTGCTGTGTAAACAATGATATGTCTGAGGAGTAGATGCTTACATAGGCATTCTTCAAGTAAATGCATTTTTAAAGTACATCTATAAATTATACAGTATTTCTTTTAGCTTTTTTTAATTTTTAAAAATTTTTCATAAAATATTGGTAGCTGTCTTTAAAATAGCAATTCTTCTATTCACGTTTCTGTATTCTTCAGTCAAAAATGTCATAATGCCCAAAAATCAAATATGGCAACAGTCACTGATCCTAGATCTTACTTGGCACCCATTTAACTTCACAGAAAAATTAAATTTTAAATGCTCCAACTATAAGATTTGTTTTCCTCATCTCTTTAGAGTAAATGTCAGCTCTAATTGTGCTCCACAATATAAATCAAACTTGGATTTTAGGGTGTATGTACCCCTGTGGCTGCTGTGAGTATAATAAACCCTGAAACTGAAAAAGTGGGTAGCAAGGTCCCTAGAAAGCAATGTAGGCATGACTAAATCACTTCTGGAATCTGTGTGTCCCATTTTCACAGCATCTTTCAGATCTAATATCCCTGCACTTTGATGTAGTCTCATTAAACTCATACCTGCTTCTGAGCATGTGTGGGTAAGTGTTCAGCTGTTCTGCATGGGCTCATCCCTGGAATCTCTAGAGGTTGAAAAATTCAACAGAACATTAGTTTTCTCCTTGTAGACATCTTAAAATTCTTCTTTGGAAATGGGGAATAGTTTCTCCATTTCTCATATAACTGTCATGGTCCTTTTCAGCATCTGAATGTAATTTGGGCTCACCTTACCCAAACGTCGGTAACAACAGAGGGCACTGCACACCATTAAAGGACTTGTGATTTTCACGTTAAGGAAGGAGTTTCTGATCTTTTCAATATTGTATTTTGGTAGAGTTAGCTGCATAAAATAGCTTAACTTTGAAATTTTAATTTACTACATAACTGTGCTAGATTATCCATATTTCATGAAAGCAGAGATATTGCGATGGCATTTGAAGAAAAAAATCATGGTGGGTGGTAAGCAAGGGTTTTTTATATTTTATATTGGCCTTCTCTGATGAGCATATAAGAAGTACCACAGATTTCAGATATTAAATTTGATGAGATTACAGAATAGCATTGCAAATTTTTATGCCCTACTTGTCTGATATATGAAACAAACAAACAAAAGTTTCAGTTTCTGTTGAAAAAAATTGTTTTAATTTCTTCTTTCCAGGTCATGAAGCCTTGCCTTTTCTGACAAGTGTTTTTTAAATTTCAACTCTCCTCAGGGACAGTATATTTTTTGTATATATATATGCTGTACTTGTCTTGTAGCTTAAAAGGAGAAATATGTTTGGTAGGTAGATCTGAGATGCAAAAATAAAAGATGATATTTCAAAAACCGACTAGTTTTAAAGGTTGATAATTATTAAATAAACATAAAATTATTAATTAACACAGACATATTTTCCTGAAATGCAAATTATCACTGAACATTAACACAAATTGAATCTGATGGCAACTGAATAATTTTAAGATGATCAAGCTTTATATCAATGATACATTTCTAAATAGTTCATTGAGATGGTAAGAGAAGGTCAAAAGCTGTCTATTTAAGCAGTTCATTATTAGAGTCAAAAAGATGAGTAGGTTGATCTTAAATGTACCTTTCAAGACACAGTCAGATTTAAAGCCACAGTAAGATTAGGAAGTACATTACAAAATCCTTGTAAGATCGGCTATCATAAATAATTAGTAAATCATAAACAAATGTATAAAATAGCTTTTCACATATTGCACAATCTGCTCATGCGCATTTATTTTTCAGTTTAGTTGTATAAAAATAATCTAAACATAGTGTTCTCCAATGCACACAGGTTACATATATTTTGCAGGTACAGAACACATCTGCAATCATTGGAAGAAAAACACTTTTGAGGTAATTGCCTACTAGTATAGGAGCTTGAATTTCTTGCTTAAATAGATCAGATCTGTGCAGCTCTGCTTTCCTTTACAGTAATGTTCCAGTGTTATTAGCTTTTGGTATAGAAATAAGTACACAAGATGGCAACAGATTTGAGTACTCTTAGGTTTGTTCTTTCAACACGTAACTACAAAGAAGCTCAAACAGAATAAAAAACAATGTGCCTGGTAACCTGCCTTAAGCATGACCCCAATGCCTTAAATCAGGTTGCTATTTCCAGTGGCAATGTTTATGCTGAGACAAGGTCAGCAGAACAATTGCTCTGGTGATACCCTGGCTACACTACTTGCAGAAACTTTCAAAATTCCCATAAATAGCAGAGGTTTTTAATAATCCCTAAGACATAATGATCACATATAGTCTTTCTGAGAGAACTGTCCTTTGAGCTATGATTTTGTGATGAGTAAAGAATCAAGGTTGTTCCAGTCAGATGGATAGCATAGTGCTCTGCACTGAGAGTTGCTATCAGATGTACATATAGGCTTTTCCATACAAAATACTCTTTGATCTCACATCTGAGAAAAATAAAATGATTCCTAGTTCAGCTATGACATTTTAGAGCACTCGGCAAAACTAATCATTACAATAGAGGCTTTTCTGTGCAAAGAATAAGCATTAGGAGAAGGAAACATACAGAACCTATTATTATTTTTATCTAACAGGCACCAGTTACGTTTAAGTACTTAAACCAGCATCAAGGCTTATATGTATGTCCAGAGCTAAAGAAGGTTAAACTGCTCAGGTTCCATTATGCATATAAATTTCCTTGTGAAGAAAACATCAGCTTTGTTATTTATCACTTACATGGTTACTGCTGACTGGTGAAATCATACTGCATCCAACTTGCATTTTTTGAAAGCATTTTGTTCAGCTAGCTGGCACCAGGAATGGTTTAGAAGAACCCATAATAGAGGTATTATTGGCTGCATGTAAAGGAACACCTGCCAGAAAGGATCAAATAGTTCCCATTAAAAAGGCAGACAACTTTGAAAAGAGAAGAAAAGATGTAGACCTGTTGAAGTGATACAGAGAAGGGCCATGAAGGTGCTCAGACTTCCAAAGCACCCCACCTATGAGGATAGGCTGAGGGAGTTGGGGAGGTTCAGCCTGGGGAAGGGAAGGCTTCTGGGAGACCTTTGAGTGGCTTTTCAGTAGCTAAACAGGGCCTATAAAAAAACAGGAGAGGGACTTTTTAGCAGAACCTGTTATTACAAGGGGTAATGGTTCTTAACTAAAGAGGTTTGATTTAGGTAAGATATAAGAAAGACATTTTTTACAGTGAGGGTAGTGAGACACTGGACAAGGTTGCCCAGAGAGGTGGTGAAACACTTTCCCTCCCTGGAAGTGTTCAAGGTCAGGCTGAACAGAGCTCTGATGCACTGGATCTAGTTGAAGATATTCCTGCTTATTGTAGGGAGATTGGAGTAGATGACATTTAGACATCCAATCTACATTATTTTATGATTCTACAATTTTTCACCTCGTATTTATAAATGTCAAAATTAATTAAAGAAATACTGAGACTACTCCATCCCCCAGTGTAAGAGATTTTTTATTTTAAAAATATGAAAGGGTTACTATTGAAAGCAAATCCGTCAGGCACTTCAAACACACTAATCGCAAAAGACCCTCACATTTTCTGGAATTAAAAATAAATATAAAAAATCCAAAAAGATAACGCTGAGAGATGAATTTGCAAAATATGCCATTTATCCTGGAAAAGTTGTCACTTGTGACACATTAGTAACATACAGCGACTGTTGTGTGTTATGGGAATGGTCCCTTAATTAGTTTTGTCATTAAAATTCATTTTAAACCATTTTGTTCTTGATATTTCTTAATTATTCCAATGACACATTCAGATGCCTCCAGATGGCTTGGAGCAGGATAAACAGTACTGAGAAACTTCCCCAATAGCATCCTACTCTGATTGTTAATATCATTCATGCAAGATCCAGTTTCTCTATATTAATTTCAACATAATTAAGTAACAAAAGGCAAGAAAATCCTTTGGTGATGTTTTGGGGTTGGAAGAAGTATCTTCAACTGTAAAGATGTGAAGTCTGAAAAATCAGCAATATCAACGTTTGAATAGAGAGCAAAATTTCTACTGGGAGATTAGGAAAGAGGCTTCCAATACATGCAGATGGCTTGATTATTTATTTCCATATTCACACTGAAAATTTTAAAGTGCCGTAATACTATTTTTCTTTCAAGAAAAATTTTCAACCTACTTGTTCAATAACAATTGTATTGAAATGTTGAGCCAGATTCTATCAGGCCCATTAGGTTCCCAGCACTTACCTTAAGGAAGCTGCCTATTCATTTCAATAAAATGAAAAACACAGATGAAAAATGTCAAGATTATGCAGCTGAGACACTGTATATATCCATAAGGGAAAAAACACTACTATTTTTACATAATTAGAATCAAGTTTCCATCAGTTTCCTATAGGAAGAGTGTTCCCTATTTCTTTCTTTAAATCTAGAAGTATTTTGTATTAACTATAACAGTTTTTTATAAACTCCTATATGATTGGTAATCGATCAAAAATCTAAGCCTCTATTAGGCAGACTGACTGATTTGATCACCAATCTTTCATATGCACACAGGTACTTTGATGAAGGCAATCAACATAAGGTAGATTTACACTGGCACATGCATTGTTGACCAAACTGCCTTTATCTCAAATCCTTTCACATCTATCATTGTGTTTATACTCTATCCCAAGATTGTCTGCGAGACAGGAAGTTTGTCAGAGTATTGAGAAACATACTGATTTATTCATTCTTGAAAAAAGCTAGAAGAGAGGTTGAGCTACAATTTTCTAATCTGTTTCCCAGATGCTTCAAGAAATGAGTCATCTATATGAGGACCTGATTCTATGTCTTCCTCAAAGAAAGAAAACACTGACCTCAAGTATCACTGTATTTGAAAACTTTCTGGCTGAACAATTTCAATAGATCAGCATCATTTGTTGCCTGAGCACAGAAGAAGACTTGTGAAGAGGACTAAGATTCTATGATTCTATGACTTCTATTCTAAGCATCTCAAAAAATGATGAGTTTGAGAGGAATTTCTAAAAAATTACAGATTGAAGAAAAAGAGGCAATATAGGGAAATACACACAAAAGAAAGCAACAGGTTGATATGTTTTCTGATCTCATTTCCAACCTAACACTTTGTAATTAAAACCTGTCCTGTGCACTATCTAATTTTCTTTACAACTCAACAACCTAATATTTAACTCAGCACTTTCCAGGAGCCCCAACAGCTCATTCTAGGAAAGGTCCCTTTTACTGATAACGTCAATACGCACCCAATCTTCAGTTTCTCAGACATGGTTCATCTGAAATCGTCAAGCAACCTCCTTTTCAGTTTGAGCAAGCACCTAGTATCCTGTGAGCACATAGTTCTGATGCATTTTCCAACTGTTTTTCATGCCTCCTCAATACAGAATCATAGAATTATTTAGGTTGGAAAAGACCTCTAAGATTGAATCCAGCTTTTGACCTATCACCACTTTGTCAAGTAGACCATAGCACCAAGTGCCACATACAGTCATTTCTTGACTACCTCCAGGGATGGTGACTCCACCTCCTCCCTGGGCAGCCCATTTCAGTGCCTAATAACCCTTTCCATAAAGAAATTCTTCCTGATATCCAACATGACCTTCTTGTCCTGTTGTTGGATGTCTGAAAGAGAAGTCAATCCCCACGTGTATACAACCTCCTTCTAGGCAGTTTTAGAGAGCGGTAAGTTCTCACCTGAGCCTCCTTTACTCCAGACTGAACACTCCCAACTACCTCAGTCACTCCTCACAGGACTTGTCTTCCCAGCCCTTCACCAGCTCCATTGCCCTTCTCTGGACATGTTCCAGCACCTCAACATCCTTCTTGTAGTGAGGGATAAAGAACTGGACACAGGATTTGAGGTGTGACCTCACCAGTGCTGAGTACAGGGGAAGAATCACTTTTCTTGTTCTGCCGGCCACACTGTTTCTGGTACAAGCCCGGATGCCATTGGCCTTCTTGGCCACCTGGGCACACACTGGCTCATGTTCAGACAGCTGTTGACCAGTACCCCCAGATCATTTTCCACTGGACAGCTTTCCAGCCACTCTGCCCCCAGCCTGTAGCACTGCAGGGAGTTGTTGTGACCCAAGTGCAGCTTCTAGCATGCTCAATATGAACAATAATTATAAGAAAGGGCACCCAATTAATCAAAGATAATTTTGACAGTCAGTTGCTAATCTAGCATGCAGGCCAAGGTTTGTTAACCGGTCTGTCTCCAAAAAACTTACTATGCCAGTAAAGGATATCAAATAGAATAGATACGTTTATTTTTTATGCCTTGTTTTCCTTTTACATGTTAAACTTGTAAATATTGCAGGCTTCAAGAGCTCTGCTTAAGCAGGGTTGGTGGGGAGATGATCACAAACAAAATAACACTAAGCTCAGGGTTATTTTAAGGCAGCTTTTGGAAACCACTACCTTGCATTTGCTGCTCTGACTTGTGTTTCCATGGAAGCAGGACTAGACATGGACACAATCCCTAGCAGATGAGGCAATTTCAACTGCCAGTTTCTGGTTCTCAGCTCTGTTTCCATGACAACCAGTGCTGGCACCCTGAAAAGGAGGTGAGGTATTTAAAACACTACAGTACTCGTAATAAATATCTGCTGCTGTACACGCACAACACAGACCCCTTACATCTCTAACTACAAAAATGCTGTTTAAAGAAGCAGTGAAAATAGATCTTGATACCAACTACTACTATTTCCCTGGGCAGGTTTCAAGGAGGAAGAACGGGTGGTTTCTGAGAGCTGATTCCAACCTGACATCCAGGAGCTGGGGGAAGGGTTGTTCTCTTCTTTCAGAGTGAAGATGGAGATAGACAAAGACGCTATCCTAAATACATGTTATTGTTTCACAAGGAAAACATAATATTTTTCTATATTTGGTGCCATTTTGCTATAAAAAATTAACCAAAGCCCTCTTGAAAAAGTGACGATGTTGCAGATGTGAGACTGAACAACTTAAGATGGTTCTCAGGGTGCACAGAAATTTTGGGGCAGCAACTGCACTTTTTTGGCTTAAATCTTCCATGCTTTTTGAATAGCTACATATGCTTTTGGTCTTTTGAAGAGACAGGTGTAGGCAAGGGCCATCTTCTGTCTGCACTCTTTGGACAAAGGGTACAGAGGCATCAGTTCTCCTGCCAGCAGGTACATGTCACATGAGACAGCTGTAGACCAATTCTCATTCTAATCCAAGCTGCAATTTGAATCTGTTCCCATCCCTTATACAAAGCACTTGAGCTAGACAGAATTCAGGAGAGAGAAAAGCCACACTTTTTTGTCTTGCTAAGAAGAGAAACTTTAATATTACACCTCTGGGAATAAGGTCAGGTGGATTTGTATGTGTAAATTGATATATGAAAGCAATAATACATTTTCTGTGGAGGTTGTGATGTCCTGTCTCAGAAAACTGAAAATCCAAAGGGTTTGTACCATTTCTGGTGCAACTTACAGGAAAAGGAAAAAGAAGGGATGACATGTTGAATAAATGTCACCTGTAATATAAGACTGTAATACTTTAGAACCAACACTGTAATCACTATATATTACAAATGCCAAGAGAAAATGCTAGAGGCTTGCTCTCAGTGATGAAGCAGAGAATAAGTAGACAACTAATAAAATTGGAATAAAAAGTCTTAAAGCAAGTATTAAAACCAGATTATCAAAAGGCAGCACAAAATTTGGTACCAGAATTGAGAGCAAAGCTGTGCTTGTGCTCCTCTGTCTTCCAGATGCGCCTAGTTATCATACTACAAGGATGACACAGCCTAGTGGAATTGTTTGTCAGTGTTCTCTCACATTGTGAAAACTTCAGGTTCAGACTTCCATGGTATAAATCAAACCTACCAGTGACTTACATGATGAAAGCCTATCAGATAGGTCCACAAATTAATGAACTCATGAAGTCTTTAATTCAATCTTTTGTAGATAAACACAAAATATACAAACTAATTACATTTTAACAAAGGAGTTTTTGAAGATAATTGTGTTCAGTCAAGTTAATAAAAATACTTACTTTGTTGGAAAAGTATAAACAGTTGGAAATAAATGCTTAACAAGGTATTCAAAGAAATTGACATGTACAAGAAAAATTGAGGTTAAGAATAGACTTCCTTTATTCCTGCTTGAAAATTGCCGTTAGTGCATTTATAGCTGTTTGGCTGCTGCACCTACCACATAAGGTTGGTACTTGAGTAATGGTAAGAAAACCTATGAAGTATTCTCAAAACCTACCTGCTCAAGAACATCAAAGTATTGGAAGCATTATCAATGTTAAGAATGCATTACTTGATTTGCCCAAGAAATAAATCATTAATTGTATTTTTGCATGTCTGTACAAAGCACCATCCTGCCCCTTGCTAGTCTCTGACACATCTTTTAGTAGGCATCATGTGTTTGAATTCCCATGCCATACCCTTGAAGTATTTCAACAAAACTGAATATGGACAGAAAAAAAACAGACATGTTTTTTTTTTAATGGTATTTTATACTTATCAGAAATAATTTTTAAGATTATCAGCCCAAGCTGCAACAGCTTTCGATCATAGGGAGAAAGATTTTTGATAGTTAGGAAAGAATTATGCAGAGAGAAAAAGTCAGAACAAAGCATTAATTTTTTAGAGAATGAAAAAATCACAGGTTAGGAGCCAGCTCCTTAAGTATGACAAGACTGCAGTGGAGCCAGAATTACATTGAATAGTACTCTCTATTAGTGTTTCAAACTGCACTAGCACAAAGCCTGAGGATCCTTGCATTTGCCATAGAATTTGTACATGTGCAGGTGGGAAATGCATCCACAAGGAAAAGGTCAATGCCTATGTCCTTGAAATAACACTCCTAGCCTTGCCCTCAGGCACAAGCAGGCTGAGAAGAAGCCTTAAAGCACACTGCAAGGAAGTCATTGCTGAGTATATTGAGAAACAAAATCAAATGCTATTGAGAATTCAGTGGTATGGGGTGAAGTCAAGACTATTTGGCAATGTCAGTTGGGATCAGTAGTGTAGAGCACAACTTTAGTACAACACAGAAAGATCTGTGAAACAGGATGCACAACCCGTCACCATGAACAGCTTTATAGCTTTGACAGAAAGCTCCAGGAAATACAGAAAGGCACTGACCAGTTTTATGAGTGCAACTAGAAGGAACAGTTCTTGCTCTAGTTTTTGCCAGGTCTCAAAACATGACAGTCAAAAAAGGTTTCCCACATGCTGAGCCAAAGTTAAGCTGTGTATGACAGTTAGCTAAATTGTTTATATGGGATCAGACAGAAATCTCAGAAGCCTGAAATGTTGCATTTGTCACATCTGCCTATAGAAGCAGGTCCATGGAGGACACATGAGGATGAGTCAAACTTGAACATAAACTAATTCAGTACCTGCTCAGAGGCAGACACAGGGGAGATTACAAAAGAACAAGAATTTCGTATTTGACTCATGGTATAGGTCAGGAGAGAACAATTTGCTGCTACTTACAGTAGATTATGCTCTTACCTACAACTGATTATTTCTTCAACTTCTGAAAGGTGCACCATGGGAGAGAAATTTAAAGCATTTGAAGGAATGTGGGCAAGAATTTCTCTCTGTAAAATCAGAAGAGGAAAGTGGTAATAGAGATGGTGTCAACTAAAGCCACAGACAAATCAAACAGGCAATTATTCTGGTCATGTTGGATCACTTTGGAACATTTTTCCCTGTGCCAGCTGATAAGAAACACATGTGCCAAAGGGCAGGAGACCCATGTTTCTCTTTCCCATAAATCACTGGTAGCCTAGTGGAGAAATGCTGTTCTGAACAAGCAGATTGTTACTGTGACTAAATCACCAAGTAGTTACACAAGACCACAAAAAAATAGTCACCGGTCACAACAGATAACTGCAGGTGATTGTAAGTTGCAAAATGGAGTCAAAATTCTGGGAAGATACACTTCTTCATGCATTTTAAGTTAAACCTGCTCAACAATATGTGAATAAGAGTGGTAGAAGGCAGATGGAAAACCGGATGATTCTCTAAATTGAAAAAGTGGAAGACATGAAATGTAAGCAAAAGAAATTAAAATCATATAAAATGTGCAGCTACGTTTGGCTTTATCGGTTATCATTGCAGTTAGAGATAAATCAAAAGTATTTCAGTTCAGTTCTGAGTCCAAGGTCAATAGATCCACAATTAAAAGCTCGAGCAATAATAAACGTTATGGTCAAACTCCTGTTATGTGTTTTATTGTTATGCACATGCAAGAATATGTTTCTTTTGACTCATATGTTGTAAGTCAGCACTGTTTCAGGGATCAAAGAACACCATTTTAAACAAAACTACTGTTAGCCAAATGACTGTATAAATTTCAGTATTTTATTTTTGCATTATTCTTTTAAATAGCATTTTAAAAGTCATATACTCCAATTTTTGCATTCTCTTCACTGAATCATAAATAGAGGAACAGTGCATTAAAACTACAGTCTTTCCCAAAAGAAATGATAGAAAGAATTTTAGAGTTTTCTCTTTGCTGTCATGATTGAAAGCAAATGAGTAGCTGTCACCATTCTAGACAACAAGAAAAAGCATAATCCCTTTATTAAGCCAGATATGTGGAATTCTATGAGTTAAAATCAACAGATTCATTCTGTAAAAGATCTTTCATTTCAGTAGCTCCTTGTCACAAACCAGAAACCAAGCTGCCAGGAAAAATATGTTTTTGTAATGCTTCAACTTTATGTGTCAATAAAGTCCCATTTCAGTCTTTCAGAATGTCAGTATTTGTGGTGGTATCATGCTGAAAGGATTACTGAATATTAGTCATCCAAAGAGAGCTTTAGGCCTCTTTCCTACGTAGCAATATCTAGAAGCAGGAGCTGAGTCATGTAGCCATGTCTTTTTGCAAGACCACCAAGTTCTGCAATTTATGTTGAGTGCCTGTAAGCCCTTGGCAAAAGAAATAGGCTCCTTTATCAGTAAAAACAAGGGATTTGAAAATTTTTCTCTTCTGTCTTAATCAAAAATATTATCCTAAGTTGGTAATGTTGGGAAGTAAAATGCTTTCCTTAAAAAGGCTTCCATACTGTAAAAGAGTCATGTGTATGTCTTCCCACATAAAAATTTCCTTCTTTCTGTGGTAGTTTCAAACAGCTTGAGGACCCTCCATTGTCACAGACTGTTTTGTTTGATACAGTGAATTCAAATTTTTGAATACAAATTATTTTCTTAAATATTGAAGATACAGATTTATTTCTCACAAATTTTCAATGTTAGGTATTATCAAGAAATACAGAAATTAAAGGAAAGACAGATCCCTGACTCCACCCTGGCTATTGCAAAGCAAGCATGAGAAGACCACATAGTCAATTTTATGTTTGCACAAATACTTGTAGTGTTGGTATATAGCAGAATCCACCTGTGCAAGGCAATCTCAGACATTGCTATGCTTTATGATAGGAGAACATCCTGTAACAACGTTTCCAGAAAAAAAAAATTCAATGAAAAAGATAGATTTCTCAGCATCCACATATTAAATTTCTATATTTGAAATAGTAAAAATTTCAGATTATTCATAGTTAGTATTTTTATTTTCTGCTTTAGAGATGATTGTGCTTTGCTTCAAATATTCCTCTATTTTTATAATTTATTTTAGAAACATTATCTTCAAAATTATGTTCTTTATGTTCTCAGTAGTTTTATAATATTTTATTTTTATCAGTTTTCCAATTTCCTAGTAACCTTAAATTATTTTGTTTTCATCCTTAACCATCATGAACAAGTTTATTTTTAAAGATAAGAGCTTACAGTGAACAGAGTCAATCTTTTTTGTCCATCAGTAATTTCTTCTGCCATCTCCCTCTTAGCAAGTGCAGCTTTTTAAAGAGAAATTTAAGAAGATGGCCTGGGAAAGCGTCCATACCTAAAATATTGTTAAGTGTTCTGATGCCTGCCATTACTCTTATTTACCTTTGATCTTTTGCAATCAGTTTTCTAAAGAGAAATTTTCCACCATGGTAATGGACAAGCAGTTAAATGGAGTTTTTAGACCTGCCTCTATTTTAAATTTGTGTTTTATGTATGTACAAATTAATATTACATTACCTAAAGTTCTGATAAATTAATCTGGATACTTTGCAGAGCAGTTCCCTTGGAGATATTGTTTCATTCAAACATTTAGACCTCTACAGCTGATATTTCAAGATATCCACAATTGATATTCATTCCATGCTAACTATGCAGCAATATATTTTTTTTATTTTCATGGGAAAAACCAAAAAAACTCCATCCCAAAACAGCCAGTAGTTTTAAAATATTCATGTAGTGGACACAAGAGCGAATCCCTGCCATGTCCATTTCAAAAGAAAAATTTGCATACTTTGTCATAATGCCTGGCATTTTCCAAATCCATGACTGTTTTATACAATAGACTAGATCTAATGAGAACAGTTGCTAATAAAAACTGTGCATCTGCACACTGAAAACCAAGGTTCAAGACTCCTACACAGCCTAAAGGAAGACTTCAGCCAGAATGTTACTGGTAGACAGATAAAGACCCTTTTTTGACACTGCTGGCATCTATTTTTGATTTTGCTCTTTAACTCCATCCTACATTTGGGACTTCTTTTGCTACATATTTTTTTTGATGTTATGCATTTTTTCGCTATCACATTCCCTCTGAAACAAAACATGAAAAGAAGAAAGATAAGTAGAACAGTAAAAACCAAATGAAACCGTTGCTTTCGTACACCTAAAGCCAAATTACTCAACATAACGAGGTCATCTAGCTTACGCTGCAATTAATCAGACTTTCAGTATTTAGTAACAGAAATTCATAGCTAAATGCTTCATTTATGATTCCTAGGCTATGAAATAGTCTCTGTTTTAATTTTATTTTACGAAAAGAAAGTCTATTTTGAATAACTGATTTAAATATATAAAATGGATATTGTTTGTGTGCAATATGCCATATTAAGTCAAAAAAATTAGCAAAATATCTAATCATACAAAGGCAATAAAATTACAATCTTCAACATTTCATATGCCTTTAAACATGAGCTGAAACATCACAAGTATTTGACTGAATTTTTATAAACTGCATTAACCAGAAGGAACAAAATAAATGGAATACAGATTTGAAAAAAGATGTAAACAGTCAAAAAATTTTTTGCAATGAAAATTGATTGTTCTTCATTGATATAAGCAGCATCAATTGAAACACAGAAAGACTACTTTTCTCTTGAGAATATTTTAGAAATTTCTGTGGGACTGAAAAGAACTCAGACAAGGAGGTTTCTGGGTCACTGACTTCAATTCTAGCTGTTTTAAGCACCTATAGATAATAATAAGCTTTATAAAGATGAAGGTTTCATCTAAAAATGTGTTACTTCTTTTATTATACCAGATCATACTTAATTGCACCATGCCCTCTATGGTTTAATGACTTTCTTTTAATTTCCAACCTACATCTACTATGGGAATTTATTTCTTTCTGTGTTACTACAATTTTTATCTAAGAAGATATTCTCTCTCTATGGTGCTTATCATTCTGGTGTATCTAGTAAACACCGGGAAGAGAACCAGTGCATTTTAGAATAGTCGATTCTATGGCTGTAAGAATGAATGCCATATACAGTAAACCAATATTAGGAGATGCTGAGTGTTTCTAAATCACTTGGTTGTAGAAAGTTCTAAGTACTCCTAACTCCTATTAAAAAGAGTCAGGATGAGAAAATGCCTGTCTTCCTACATAATCAAACCCTCTGAAAGTACTAAACATGGCGCTGAACTGCAATATTACATCCAGGAGAGAATTACACTGAAATACTTCCAAGTTAATAAAATATTTGCATTTGATATTCCAGCAGTACTGTATTCTCATTTATATAAAAAAGCATTTACACTTCTGAAGGAAGCATAATTTGTCTTGAAAAGTGTTTTAGAGTTAAATCACAAATGTTTATGTGGTTTTCGTGGATGTTTCTAGCTCACCACTGTACCACCTCCTGTGGTTTCATGGTTACACACTCAAAGCCACATCAGCACTTGTACAGGAACTTCATTGCACAGGTTGTAATTACCAGTCAGTAAGTGTTGCTGCCTGATGTTCCTTCCCTACCCACAACCTCCTAGTTCTGGCTACACTCAATTCTTCTCTGTGATGAACGATGATATTGGCCTACTGCAGCTTTATGGAGGGATCTATGGTGTTTGTGCAAGGGTCCAGTCATAAAACCTAGCACAAACCTAGCCCAAGGGAGTCAGACTTGCAGCACTTTAGGGAGGATGTGGAGAAGGACAGATTGTTTTCTGACCAATATGGTAGAGAGATGCTCTGCTCTCCCAAATGTAATGCTTCCTGCCAACCTTTGCAAACCCTGCACTTTTGCAAAAGCAGCAAAACATTGCAATGTGTCAATGCAGGGCATGGGTTTAGAATATGTGAGAAGGAAAACTGCTTTCCCAGTAGTTAGGAAACACTCAGGACACAGGAAATACGTCAACAATTAATGTTTCATCCCCAAAGAAAGGGTTACCATCTTCAAAAAAAGTAAGGCTGCCACTGTGAAAACAAAGCAGGCTGTCTATTTAATGCTTTTTTTGTCATTTTAAATTCAGATCCAAATGAACATCTCTTTGCAATACTGTCTTTTCTGCAAAGCTCATTAACCTGACATACCAGTCCCAGTGCACTTACAGAAAGTTTACCAGTTCCAGCTCCTTCTCTGGCAGCCTCCAAAGGAATCATTCAAATACTGTGGCTGCAGAAACATCCCTTATATACACATCAATTATATTTACTGAAACAGCAGTTTGTCCCTATGTTCTTGCATATTCTGTGCTATGTAAGTAGGTAAGAAATTATCAGCAAAGTGCAGAGCAGTATCTTCACAAAAAGTCCCTAGTTAAAAATCCTGATATGAAATTTCTACCAGTTACCAGAATGACAGCTACTATTCTCCTGAGAATCCAAATATGTCTCTGTGTTTTCATTTTCAAGTCTATAAACTGAGGAGGTATGTATTTTCATTTTCAAGTTTATAAACTGAGGAGGTACTGTTTCTTCTGTTTTATTTTAAATTTTTTTCTAGAAGCTTTTTTTAAGGAATTCTTCTGTCTTTCCTTGTAAGTGGATTACAACTACCAAAAAAAAAAAAAGTTTTATACTTTTTTTTATACAGTGTTGTTTGCTTTTGGCTTTTGACAAATAAAAATGCAAGAAATCCTTCAAAGTGTAGAGGATGCACAACAGTGAGCTGGAATTCATCCTGTCATTGCATGCAATATGCACAGAAGAGAAACTTACATAGGTGTATCCACCAGTTTTGGAACTGCCATGTACTTTCTGTTCTGTATTCTAAATGTATCAGAAACCTCATAAGTTTTTAAAAACAAATGAAAACTCAAAGAAATTCTGGCAGATGACACCCATTAAATTAGAGCCAAGCCAGTCAAAATTCAAGGGAGTTCAAAGGACATACATTGTAGACATGTCTTGATTCTGGAGAGGATCAGAATAAAAGACAAAAATATGTGTGTGATTAGAAGATTATCTGCTCAAATGATATATTCCCCTCTGGGATCAATGCTAGTTAATGGAAAGGCCATAAATGAAATATAGCTTGTCCACCATAATGTGTTCTGGGGAGAGTTTCAGGAACATCTCAGGTAGTGTCTCTCACATGCTATTCAATCCAAGACATGCACATACATGCCAGGAGATTTAACTGGGAAACAAACTCCCTTGAGAAAGAGTAAGGCAGAATGGAGTGACTATGCCACTTCAATTGATACTTTGAAGGCAGTGGCCTAAAAGTGCCACTTTTAGAAGTGGCAGGCAAGGCTATATCCATGGTTTGCATCAGGCATCTCACCTCCTATTTAGGAAAGAATGAAGTTCTGTGGTATGTCCCAATCTTTGACAACCATTATAATACAAAACATATCATGTAACAAACCTACATAATCTTGGAAAAAAGTCAGAAAACATTATGTAACCTGAAGTGCAGAAATCTTGGCATTACTGGTATAGAACACCTAAAAGAAAGTGGAGGAACAAAGTTTAAGAAATATTTGTAAGTATTAAAGATAGGACATTTAGTATGTGTAGTCAATCCTAGGACATTATGTAACTGTCTCTCTTTAATCTCAAATTAATATGGCTATTAAGAAATTCATTGTAGATTTATATACAACAAACAATATGCCACATGCACTATATTCTGAAAATACCAATTTTTATGTTTCATTTCACCAGAAAATCTACACCTGTGTAGATTTCAAGGCCATAATGTGCCACTGTGATCATCTTGTCACACCCCTTAGGCAAGTGGGCTTACAGATTTTCTAATAGTAGATGTTCTAATCTTTAATTACCCCTGAGTATTTACTTCCAATGTTGAATTTAACTTCTGCATTCATTCACTGAATGTGTCTAACTTCTGCATTCATTCACTGAATCTTATTATTGGTTTCCCCCAAGGCTGAAAAGGTCTTCTAACTGTGAGTATACAACTATCAGTCAAGTTATATCTCAGTTTCCTCTTTAATACATTGCTAATAGAGTGTTAATAAATTGAGTTTCCTCTTTAACATTGAACTTTCTAACTTGTGAGACTTGCCTTCTAGCCTTTGTTTTGTTTTTGTGGCCTGACAAGACTCTTGATACAGATTTTAAACTGAATCAAACCAAGGAAGATCTGCCAGAAATATGTCCCACTAGAGAATGTTTGGCCACTTGCTTTATAAGGTCTCTCACAGTAATTTTTCTGTTTGATATGTAATTATCCGTTACAATGCAAGGTCTCAAATCAAATTACCATATGATAAAGAATTGAAGTATGTACTATGATCCTAGCAGCCTTTATTAAGTGGACCTATCATTTTGTTTTTAAAAAGGTAACACATTTGTTTGAAAAGACCTCTTTTCTGTGAAACCATGGTGATTGGCATTAGCTATATTTTTAGCAACAAAGTCTTTAGTAAGCTAAGGTGCATGGAAATAGAAGCTTAATAGAGCTGAACAGATGATTACCTCAACATCCTCCTCCTTTTTACAAAAATAACCATTCTATAATGCTTCAAACACTGCATAATTCACAGTGTTTCACAGGTCAGTTTTCCCAATATTGAAAGTGTTCAACTTCATTAGAGATGGAAAACCTGTGATAGAAATGCATAAGGCCAGCACTGATGAAGGTTAAAGGTTGTTTTGCCAGGAAAGTTCCTAAAGATATGCTGTTTGGAACTGTGGTGATATGTTCAGTAATTCCAGGGGGTATAACTCAGATATAGGAATCTCCCTCTTTCAAAAATTTCTGTGAAATTACTGAACCCACACACTGCACTGAAATCTTTAGCCAATGTGAAGAACAGTTGGTCTTGGTCCCTGGAAGAAGCTATTTTTTCCTGCAAGCCTGCAGACTCAGGTTTTTTTACAATTCCTCTAGGAATTTCAGTAGAACAGATACTCTGGACAAGAAATTGGACCTTTTTCCTTTTGCACTATCAGGCACTTGGAACAGGGACAGCTTCCTTCTGTGCCTATGAAAAGATGTTGAAGGCAAAGAGAAGCAAGAAAAAAGTGTCTTCTTACTTCAATACTTTATTAGAAAGTTGAAACTGTTAAAGTCAGAAGGACAGGAATTCCTTCCTTATGCTTAATCAGTCTTTTTAATTAACTAGAAAGTATAAGAAAAGGCTGGCTGCTTTTAAGAAGTAAAAGTAATTCTATTTATTTGGTTTGGTTTAAAGGCTTCAGAAAGTTATCACTTACCAATCCATCAGGAATGGCTTAGTGAGTGATGTTATACAGTCACACAATAGGCAAAATCGTTCTGCTCCTCTACACTGCTCTGGTGAGACCCCACCTGCAGGGCTGCATTCAGCTCTGGGGTCCCCAGCACAGGAAGGACATGGACCTGTTGGAGTGAGTCCAGAGGAGGCCACCAAAATGATGAGAGGGATGGAGCACCTCCCCCATGGGGAAAGGATGAGAGAATTGGGGTTGCTCAGCCTGGGGAAGAGAAGGCTTTGGTGTGACCTAATTGTGGGTTTCCAGTACCTGAAACGAGCCTACAAGAAAGATGGAGAGACTTTTACAAAGGTGTGTAGTGACAGAACAAGGGGCAATGGCTTGAGAAGGGGAAATTGAAAGAGAGTAGGTTTAGATTAGAGATTAGGAAGAAATTTTTACTGTGAGGTTGGTGAGACGCTGAAACAGGTTGAGCAGAGAAACTGTGGATGCCCCATCCCTGGAAGTGTTCAAGGCCAGATCAGATATGGCTCTGAGCTACTTGGTCCAGTGAAAAGTACCCCTGCCACAGGGCAGGAATTAGATGATCTTAAAGGTTCCTTACAACTCAGAGCATTCTATGATTGTATGATTAGCAGGAAGGAAAAAACTAGGAGTAGCATCAACAGGTTGGTTCCTCTGGACTGCTCATCACTCTGTGATGCCAATAGCTAAAATATCAACTGAACTTTTCACCACATGTCATTTCTTTAGAGTAACCGACTAAAAGAAGCCTTTCTCAGTTTAAGTAAACATTTTTTATATTTTTAAGTCTGTTCATTAAACTATTTATTACTCAGCATTATTTCATTATTAAATAGCGGTATAGCAAGTGTAACAGTGTACTATATGACATTCATCCACCAAAGCAACTAAATTTAAAAAAATCTGTAAGGCAGAGAAGGACAAAGATTAGAGGGGATCTTAATCCATCATTTACTTCTAGTAAGTCATTCTGTTACTTCATAAAAAAACATGTTAGGTAGAAATGCAAAAAAAGATATATTAATAACAGAAAAACGTGTGTATTTCCAAATGGAATAATATGCTAGGAATAGTAAAGGCAAGTTTGAATGCAGTATCATGAATAGATGATGAAATCTAAGATTATGTTGTTGAATTTTCTTTTTATTTCTATTCTTCATATTCTTCAAATGATAATTTTCAGTGAGCCGTTACAGGATATGCTGAATTATCATTCTAAGAAATTCTTTTTCTGAGTGTCACATGAAAAGGTAATTTTTTTCTGTTACATGTAAGTTAACTAACCTTTAGTAAATAAGGACATAAAGAAATTGCAAGCCATATGCCAATGAGACTAATATCAGCACCATGTTCAGGAATCTATGTCAACAAATTTTTATTTGTATAAGTTGTAACTAATAAATACCTCAGTGTTGCATTTTAAAAAAAAGTCTCCTTCAAAGATCAAAGTTGTAGAAGAATAATACCTGCATAACCAGAATAAACTAAACTAAACTAATGTTTAACTAAATCACAGCCCACAAACCTTTTTTAAAATTTATTATTTGGCTTTCTCCACTGCCTTGAATAGCATAGCATGACATGCAGTCTTCCTAAGACTTTCTCTGACTTTCAGGTTATGTGGTTCCTCTCAATATCCTTCCATTGTCCTCCAAAACTTCTTGTAGTTCACACTTTGCACTCCTATTCTAGACCTTTAAAGTTACACCACAAAATAGCCTATTATTTAAATCGAAAAGAACCTTCAGAGATCATCTAATCCTTCTCCTTACTCAAAACAAATTAAGTTGCTCAAGGCCATTTCTAGTAAAGACTTGAAAGTCTCCAAGGATGGAAATTTCATCACCTCTCTGGGCAACTCGTTCCAGTGTTCAACCACCATTAAAGCCCTGTGAGACTTTCAATTTATTGTTCTGAAATTTTGTTAGAGTCTGTAATGACAGTACTCTGGTAAGGTATTTAAGAAAATTCTTTTATATTATATTGGTTCAGATGCTGTAACATGAAGAGATGTGTTTACTAATTGATTTTTTTTTTTTAAATTGGAATGCCATAATGTTAAATAGGTTATTTATTTAATATGAAAATCCATTTTTTTGAGGTTTGGTTATGAAAAGCAGCCAAGAAAGAATTTTTTCAAATGTCTCTGAAGATAAAGTCTGCTATATATGCCAAATGCAAAGCAACATGAGTGAAACATACAGTAAGTTAGATTTTTACCTTGTGAGGATGCTTCCTTGGTTTTATTAATACAGAACATTTTCTACCTGTTTTCTGCTGAAGTAAACCCAGAAATAATTTTACCAATGAATTAGACTCAGACCTAGGAAATATATGTGAAATACTAACTGTTCCCCATCTATTCTTATTACAGTATGACCATCAGCAGCAGAAAAAATAAGAGGAATTAGACCAAGCATGACTTGATTAGCAGTGTCACCTTTTCAAAGCTCAGAAAACTTTATTAATTCTCTATATCCTTTTCTCTCACTGCACTATTACTGGATGAGTGGCACCAATATACTTAAACTAACATAAAGATGTCACAGAATCAATCAAATGGAAACTTGTAAATTTATTTTATAGTGTCTGAAACTTACTGAAGTCAGTGGGAAGGTCAGGCCCTGTGTTAGCATTCAGAACAATAAATTGATTTAAATGGTGTAAGGTTAAAAATCAACATAGGATGTCACAGGCTTTACAATGGTCAAGACACTTGAGAGTAATGAATCCCCTCATTATTTTTTTCGCCTTACCCAAGGTGCTTTAACTAAAGTAAATTATCTTCTGTTCATTCAAAACTACTTTTCAACATTCATTTGCATTTTGTTTTTATTTTTCTTCTTCAGCTAGGATACCCTCCCATAGAAGAAATAGGTTATTTTAAAATGTTTTTACTACCACCTTTGCTGCAATCCTACAACACATTTCCAGATTTATTGCAATGTCAGGTAAATCTTTAAATGGAGAAATTAGTGAATGCCTTTGCTGTATAGACAAGGCTTCACTACAGGGCATTATTTTGTTTCCCACAATTCTAGATACTGCAAGTAATATAGAAAGCTATTAATGCAGTCCTTTTCAACTGCTAGAAGCCATTTTTAGCTTTGATCACATCAATCATTAGCATCAATAATATGATCACTATGATCTCTACATTAATGCAGATTGATATATATATTTTCCTACTTTAATGCCCTATATTCTATTCCTCTTTATCTAAAGTAAAAGAATATTTAAATTTGCTCACACTCTTTGAAGCACCAATTTTAGATAGTCCTATATTTAAAGGCACTGAAGAAATAACCATTATTATTTTAGTCTCTTACCACATTGATTTCCCACTCAGATAATAAGGCATAATTTATAGCCAGTATATAGTACTTCTTCCATCACAAACTAAAATCAGTTTGACATTTTAAAAAGATTTAACTTTACAGTCATGTTGTGTATTATTAGCATCCAAGTTGTTGTGTGCTCAAAAATACCAATGATTTACCTCAAATTGCTGCGTAATCATAATAATTTCACTCAGGCACGGACAAGCAGTCAGAAAAACTGTACCACTTGTGTCAGGGCACTGCTGGTGACTCAGGAGCTCTGATTTATTCTACAGTCTCATGTTGCTTTGGTGTCAGTTTTTGGTCCTCATCTTGTTTGCTTCTGGCTCTAAAAAGCATCTCAGATTTACGAGGACAATGCTCATAGCAAGCAGTGAAGCAGGGACCAGATTCACTGTCACCTGAGAGCATACCTGCACGTTCAGACTTGGATTGATGGTACTGTTAGTTTTACACCACAGTCCCAGACCTGGAGTTTTCCTATGTCAGGTATTTTTCTGGATAATTTCTTGATGTGGCTTGAATGTTATCATGGGCCAGGACACTAGGAGATCCAAATAAGGCATTTTGACTTAGTTTGCAGGTTTTGGAATGGGGAAAAATCTGAATACTGCTGGCTTTCCTTAGCGCTACAGAAAAGTGCTAGTAATAGTATTGAAGTGACTGAAATTGGTATTGAAGTGTTTGCAACTGAAAAGGCTTAAAGTATTTCACTTTGGTGCAATTTAAATATCTATATTGTGTGGAAAAAAAACACCATAGCATTTAGATGCTGAACAACCCTAAATGCCTACAGCCTAAGCTTAGATAAATGTCTGATATAAAGAGGAAATACTTTGCTTTTTACAGTATCTTCATACTGACTTGAGATTCTGGCAAGAATAAAGAAGACATGGACACATCTTCCTCATCACAAAAATTCACTGCTTTTTCCATTTCAGAAAGTTGCCGTAAACACTGATAGTTCAATAGCTTGGAAGGAGAACCACAGCATGGTCCCACATGCTATACTGAAAGGTAAAAATATATGGGTTTGAAGTCCCCTCTTGTGAGAAAGGAATTTAACATACCTCTGATTTCAAGGTGAGTGCAAAGGGAAGAAACATGGCCAGATCCCTGCTCAGACCATCACAAATATCTCCACCCAGGAAGGCAGCTGGGACTGAAATTTCAGATTCATGCACCCTTTTTTCACAGGCACAAGAGGTAAAGAAAGTCTGTGAGACACTCTTGGTTGGCCTAGGCCATACACAGACTCTTCAGTCCTAGGAAATGAAGATCTCTAGGTGGTGAATTTTCCCCTGTATTGCTTAGGAAAGGAAAGCAACTAGTTCAGGCTCATGAATTCCCTTCCTGGAAACAGTGCTACAATGCTCAAAATGATAAAGCCTAAATACTTTGTAAATATCAGCCTAAAATCTCAGGGAGGATTGGGAATCCTGAGGTATGGAATTGCTTGTTTGCCTATACATTAGGCATGAAGAATGCTTCTGGCCTGTGAGGTAAAGATCATGGAAAACATCGTAGCAACCCATAGAAAATCAGTGTATTCTGTCAGGGGGTGCAAGTACAACCTGGCCATAGAACAGTTCTCACTGTGTCTGCCCTCAACATTGAAGCACATTACAATAAATGTGTTTAGGTTTAAAATGTGGATGCCAGGACAGTTTGATCTAAGCAGTAGACTTAAACGTACTCTTAAATACAATTATTATGTCCTTAAACAGTTGAAGTCTTCAGACAGCTACAAGGCTAAAGCACAGGGGAGCTGGGAATTACAAATGTCAGTGGCACTGAATACTGGGCTTCAGCAGCTAATGAGACTTTTAGGTGTTATCAGTTTTGCCTCTGCTTCCCAGGACAAAGTTTATTTCTGACAACTGATTCAACAATGAGGATCTGGTCATGTATTATAAAGTACTTAAAAAATTAACTTTGTCACTGTATTTGCAATTGCTGCCATGACACAACTGTCTATGCAGTTCTCATATACAGTTTTTAAATGCTTTCATCTCTCAGCTACAAAACTCTGGTACAATGGTTTTAGAAGATATTCTCTCTATATGAAGTTACTGGGACAAATATTTATGTCAGTAGGATTCTTTTCCTAATTCAAACCAGTTATCAACAAGATGTATAACAAATATCTGAATCATATATTTAAACATTTCTCAAAGTTATATGTGGCTGAAACATTATTTCTTCTGTTTGTCTATACATAAAACATTTTGTATCAAAGAATAAATATCACATAGATGGTAGTAGAAAAAGTGATACAGATTTTAGTACATAAATTCAATTTTCCTTTTCTAGCTTAGTAAAATCATGAGCCTAAATTATGAACAATGCATGCAAAATTATTGTCATCAACCATGGAGTGGATTGAGAAAACAAAAATTAGCACAAAGCCACTCTGACTGAACAGTTTTCTAAACCAAACCACAGTGTCTTCAAACACATTTTTCATTTACATTATCTTTTTGAAGTTTTCAATTGAATCAGTCATGTTCTGTTATCCTGACTCCTAACATGATGTGATGGAGGAACAAAATGACACAAGACATTTGCAGTACATCAGTCAGAAAATCAAAGACAAGAAAAACATCGATAGCAAAATAATTCATAATGAGTCTTTTTTATAGCCTGTAGATTGGGGAAAATGAATTTTTATTCTTTATAAATCAACATTTTCAGGAGTATCTTACAGATCGATATCCAAAACGGGAAGATATTTTATACTTTGTACAGGAGACATCTCTTTACTAACTTTGGATGTTTTCAAATGTAGCAGAAGTGCATTTTAACTCTGGTTTAAGAAAGCCCATATATATAAGCTGCATTCTGTATGACATAAAGTAGTTTTGAGGTATGTTTTTGTATGCATTTAAATCCATTTGAAGATTTGTTCTGATCTAGAAGTGAATATTATAGCTGTGGGCTTCTATATGCTCATCAAACATTTAAAATTAATTTTCACTGGCTGAAAACAGGAATTTGAAAAATAAAATAAAAAATACTTTGTCTTAGAAATTTTATGAATGAAATTCATTGCATTTGAAAATTAGGATAGAAAAATCAAGAAAATTTAGGCCCCTGTAGGAAGAACAGATTAGATAGCTGATTGTAAAGGTAATAAAGGAAAAAGATAACTTTGACTAAATGCCTCTTCTGTGACTATGTAAAAATTTCTGTTATAAATGGAAAAGCTCAGGTTTTGTTGTATTTTTGTAATTATAAAATCTTACTGAATGTTATGTTCTTAATTATTTTATCATAATTATTAATGATAAATAATTTTCCCACAAATACCAAAAATAATTTCAAAAACACTTAACCCAATGGTTTTGTTTTTCCTTTTTAGATACTCTCTGTAGGATGGAAATACATAGTATATCTCATTCAGACTGTGCTCTTCAGAAGTGTCTAAGCACTTAAATACGTTGAACAGTCCAGGACTTACTCAAAAGCTCCTTGACACAGTAAAATCTCCTGTCTGACCAGTGGTGCCTTTCCTATGGAGACAACAAATGATTTCTCTTCCAGAGTTCCTTAGCACTCTTTCTTTATTGCATCCTCTGTACTTAGTTGAACGTTGACAAAACCACAGTGATGCTGGGTGATATTTATCTTATTTTTCCAAAGTGGCTTTCTGATTGTCTTAGAAGTGGAATAACTGTTTCTTGTAGCTAAGATGAAGGCATACAAACAGTTTATCAGGTAGATTATGGTTGTTCCAGGTGACTTCGCTTCCTATTCTGCTGCCTCTTCTCTGTATCATGCATAATGGGCAAGAAAATAGTCACGCAGACAGTCTGGCACAAGCAGCTGTAATGTCAGTGGAATTCCAGAAGGCTTGTGTGTTTGCCCATATTACATCAGGCTACCTAAATTGTTAAAAGTTATCTTTTGTTCCCATTTTTGTAATGGAACAAAAGCAGCATGTAATCTCCTTATTCTGTGTTGTAGCCAATATGCAAAATTCACAGTCCCTGTTATTGCTTCCCTGAACCATTTAGTCTTGCATTCCTAGGGAACAATAAGGCTGATGCAGTATACAGGTACCTAGGCTACCCGATGGTGTTTCTTGGAATAAGAGAATTATGGATTCAATCTCTTTCTCCCCTCATACTGAGGAGTGTTTGGAATCCACTTCCCTGTCTTTTAGTGTGAGTTCTCCAACAACTGACCTCCCAGACAGAATGTGGGTATTTCCAGAGAGAACTAGGTGAACTGGAACTTAATGTAATAGGGGCATACATTATTTCCTGTTAATTCTATGTACATTCAGTGGTAGATAGATTCATCATCTTTATCTTCTACAGTAAATGAAGCAAGAGAGAAATACCTCCAGACAGTGATCCATCTCATTTTATGAACCTGTCTCACCCTCCAGAAATACTTATTACACATGTGATATATTGTGTAACAGGTAGGTAGAAATGAATATTGCATACCTAGATTTGGGTAACTAAACATAGTGGAAAAGAATTCACACCCTAAATAAAGCAGATGGAGACACTCTGGAGATACCTCAGACAGTGACCACCTTAGTGGAGGAAGAAGCACCCAGTTAAAGAGATTAGTTCCTCCTCCTACAAAACCTGAGACAAAGAGAGCTTCAGCCATTATCCTAGATTGCCTGGGTTATTTCTGTTCCTTGTCTCATTTTTTCTACCACCCTCGCCCCAGATGGGGCCAATAGCTAAGCCAAATTGGAGCAGCCCTAAATTTGTGTAACTAAAGAACAGAAAATAGATTCTTAGTAACAACAGATCTGTTTCTGCTCTGCTTTTGCTGTTCACATGTGGGGACCAAAAATGCTGGTCAAGAGCTCCATCACCGTAGAATTAATGAAGAAACTGATAGCGTCATCTAAAACAGGCTCATGAACAACCTAAGTAGCTTACTGTATTGATACCACTGAGAGATTTTATCATGAGCATGTCAGTCTGCATACTCAGGACTGGGAAGCCTGACCTTTCTCTTCCTTGATGGGACTGGTCAAGAGCAATTCTGCTGAAGGCAGCAAGGGAAAATGTATATTGCTGTCATTACTGAGGAATGGGGCCTTATAGGTTTATTCAGAAATGTCTTGCTGGGACTTGTGCAGTTAACCAGGACTGCTGGTAACTGGCTGAAAGTGGATTAGCAAGCTCTTTCGTCAGCTTCCTTATTACTCTCGTGTGCATGCCAACCGGGGCCACAGACTTGTGGGCATCTAATTGGCACAGAAGGTCACTAATCATTTTCTTCTGGATTATAGGGGCTTTACTCAGCTCCCCATCCCAACCTCCAGCTCTGGGAACTGGGTATCCTCAGGACAACTGGTTTTGGCGTTAAAGACTGAGGCAAAGAAGGCACCTCAGCCTTTTCCCCATTCCCTGACACTAAGCTACACTCTGCATCCAGCAAAGGGTGGAGACTCTCCTTAGCCCTGCTTTTGCTGTAAATGTATTTATAGACACTTTATATTTTCTTTGAATGCAGTGGCCAAATTAAGTTCCAGTTTGGCTTTGGTCCTTCTAATTTTCTCCCTACATAACCTCACAAAATACCTGCAGACCTCCTGAGCTGCCTTCACCCCTTCCAAGGTGATACACTCTCTTTTTTCTCTTGGTTCAAGCCTAAGTTCCCTGTTAAACCAGGCTGGTCTCTTTTCCCACCAGCTTGTGTTACAGCACAGGGGGCCAGATTTCTCCTGTATCAATAAGATTTCCTTCTTAAAGTACATCCAGCCTTCCTGGACTCATTCTTCCTTCAGGATTGACTTCCAAAGGACTCTCAATCAATATCTTAAACAGGTGAAATTCTACCCACCGTAAGACCAAGGTGGCAGTTCTGGTGGCACCCTCCTTACTTCAGTGCGGCTGGGAAAATACAGGGGGAAAGGTATTGATTTTTTGTGGGGGGAGGAAGTTGTCTTTTGGGGTTTTTAAATCTTGGTTTCTCACTAGACAAACCTATTTTAACTGGTAATAAATTAAATTCATTTTGTCTCTCTTTCCTTTTCTCAACCCAAGAGCTTTTCCGTTATGGTTTCTACCTCATCCTGAATGAACGAGTAGCTGGATGGGAGTTTGTCCCTTTAGCCAAGGTCAACCCACCACAGCAATAAAGACATTCTTTCATATTGCCTATGTGTCAAGTAGTTTTGAAAGTCACTGCAAATACAACTTTCTTTCTAGACTTGGTCAAAGGAATTCATCTGAAACACTTTTCACATTACTTTAAACCATTGTCACTATGAATTTCCAAGAGGATGCAATAGGTATGAGGGTGAGCAGAAAAAAGAAAATCTATAAAAAGTCTGCTAAAAAAAGTCTAAGACAAACCAAGTTATCTGCACTGTCGTGTTCCTGAAATAAAATTCCATCAGTCTAAGTTAATGGTTCTTAATAAATGTGGTTAATAGCTAAAAATGGAGTTGAGTGTTCATTTCTTCAATATAATAAGCAGTCATTGAACACAGTAATAAAAATAGAAAGAATGACTTCAGGTTTTTTTCCTTTTGAATTGAGTTGTCACCTATTAACATTTAAAGCACAGTTCATTAATACACTGTCATTGATGTGTGACTCCATTATCAAAATTCTTCAAAGATGTAAATTTTCCATTGTAAGCTGTCCATCTTTCTAAAACCTAGGAAAGAAACTTTGAATCCACTGTGTATTCAACTTTTTAGATGCTGTCACATTAGTTTTATTTTGTTTTATTTATGTCTCTACCATTTAATTTCAGGTTCCCAAAGGTGTATGTAGCTGCCTCTAGACTATAATACTCGAATTAGAAAAAGAGCAACAGCCAGGAGTCAAATTATGTAAACTTGGTATTTTCTTATCTGAGGTGCCTCCTGTAATTCACATCACATTTCAACTGTTGAAGTGGAAAGAGTACGGCAAGAAAGAGGGCCATATAACTCAGAAAATACAAAGGGATAACACTGAATACATCTGACAATCATTATAGCAACTAGCAATTTCCATGCATTGCCATCCTCTATAAAAAAGCAACTCAAATGGCAAGAGCTGTAAGGCATGAGATATTTTCCCTCTTGCTGAACTGGAATAATCATACCATTAGCTGTGGCTGTATCACAAATGGAAGTACATGAGATGGAGCAGCACAGCAACTTTAAATAAGGTAACTCTGGTAGCTGCAGTAGACTGCAGCTGTATGTAAGCTAATTTTCTCTCTTGAGAAGTCAAAGAACTAACTTCTATTCCCATAGCCAGACTATTTCTTCTATTTGCATGATCTTGAGCCTTTGGATGATGCCACACAGAGTTGTGAGAAGAACAAGTGCTTTGCTGCAAGTTTCAAAAATCAAGATGTCCCTTTAAAACACCTGTGAAATGCATGGCACTTCAGGAAACAATTACTCAGTAAATTGTTTAATACTAACAGCAGTATTTCCAGCTGTATTTGGTTCATATAAGTGCAATAAAGATGGGAGCTGAATTATCTGCTAACTTTAAAAAAGTTAAAGAGTGCTTTGCTTGTGAATGTAAGTAGTGATTGTTTATAATTAGTAGAAATTTTCTTTGGACAAACCCTTTAATTAAATGAATTGCACATCAGATTATTAGTCATACTCTAGCTTCTAGTTGTACAGGTTTGTGCTACATTAAATTTTGAGCTGTGCTGTTAATTAAAGAACTGCACCATATTTTATTATTCATAAAACCACTTACAAGCAGCGAGATTTACAAGATTTTTACTTTTATCAGCTAATCCTCATTGTCTGCTACACATAAGAGCTTCTGCAATTGCACAGAATAGAAATCTCATGTTGGGGCATAAAAAGAATTGAAGAAAAGTCATCCCCATCACACAGTCCTTGAGAGGAAAAAGAATGATCCACAGTTAATTTTTTGCATTTTACTTTAAGTCAGGGGACACATCAAACCTCTCAGAACAACAGTGAGACCCTGTGTCCTGATAATGAGGACACCATTGCTCCCACAGGTCTGATATTAACAGAAACAGGTAGTGGCCAGGAATCAAATATTTTCCACTCTCTCATGTTCCATTTTATTAGTATTTATATATTATACATCATATTGCATTATATCCATTACCTATTAGCTATTATATTACAGAAATTAATCTATGAAAAACTGGAAAATAATCTTCAAAAGGCCCTAAAATATTGCCAGATATTTTCTCTTAGACAGTTTTTGATTTTTCTTACTCACATAACATTTTGCGTTTTTGAAAATCAGCAGCATCATATGGAAATTATAAAATGTGAAGATCCAAGTACTTTCTAATGCCATTCACATGTTTAAGGAATTTAAACTGTAACTAGGATAAGACATAGAGTTAGGGAGAGTTTTGTGCAAACGTATTTCATCCAACCCACCATTTAATTAAAATGAAAGTTTTGGGGCAGAAATTTCTCAGTTTCAAGAAAAGTGAGATGAGGAAGTTCTTTCAAGACAAGAACAGAAACTCTATGCAAGGTGACAAAGTTTTGTTTTGTTTTGTTTTTTTTTTAAGAAAAGAATAACATATTCAAAAATAGTGAGAAGAATTAGATTTTCAGCTAGGCTGTGGGGGAACAGATGGGATGGAGGGCTGGGTCTCCCATAACAAATTCTCCCGTGTATACATGAAGGGGATATATTAAAATGAAAATTATATTATATTATAAAATTTTAAAACTATTAGTAAAATTAACAAATATACATTTTTCACAATTCTTGTATTAAATATAAAACTACCTATCAAGTAAATCTAGTCTTCCCTTGAGATAAAAGGAATCAGTTCACCTGTATTTTATTGTAAAGGCTGTAAGAAAAGGAATTTTAATTGTTGACAGTAAGAAATCTCTGTGAAGATCAAGAGGATGCAACTGCAAGAAAAGGGCTCTTCTTCCAATATCCAAGGCTAAAAAGAAAAAAGATAAACACATATTACATGTGGTTATTAATTGTATGCATTAAAATATCATCCAGTTGTTCTCTTTACTGACATCTTCATATTTGGCTTTTGAATTTAAGCTATAAAAAGCAGTGGCATTCCCTGCTTCAGTGTACAAGCAGACATTTGTTTCTTTGTTCACATGGATATACAGATTATTCAACTTTTTTCTAAAATGGTCGTCAGAAGCACAGTGTAAGACAAGATTCTAAGTTTGGGAGCACGCAAAATAGAAATCGGATGGTTCTGCTTTCTGTTCTTCGAATAAGCCAACCCATTAAAAATATTTGTACTTCAAAGAAAACAGAAAGTCAAAAGAATTCTAAAATCCTTCACATGCCTATATCCCAGGATTACTTTTTAATTTTTTGAAATGTTTCTGGATATGAATCAACTTCAGACTCAAAGTGAAGACACTTATACCTGAGTAGGTTCCAAAGGCAGTCAATAAGGTGCTAACCTCATTCTCTTCTCTTTATGTAAGCCATTTTCAGAGGTGAGGCACCCATGTTTAGCTAAGTGAAAGGAATTTGTGGGAACTACAGCTATGACAGTGGGATGCTAGATACCGTGGAGGATTAGGACTGAGCTAGGAGGCAGAGTTAAGAAAAGCTTTACTGTGCTGTCTGGTTCACTTTGGGGCAGTGAACTGCAAGTGAAATTCGTCTTGGCTACAGAGTAGTCCTCTGCCTTGCCTGACTGCTAAGCTGTCACTTCTTACAATGTCATCACAGACATTGTCTGGCTGTAGCTGTTGATGATAAACAAAACTGGGTTGTTGAATGGTTTAAAAATGTGCTTCTGCTTCCTGTTAGAAAATACATGGTATATTTTTTAGCAGTGCATTATATTTTTGAGAAACATGTGTTTGCTTGCATGAGAATAAACCACAGGGAGCCAGAGATTCTTTGAAAGAGATTCAAGGCAGGAATAATTTTCTGGTGACATCTTTAACAACCTGAACCATAGCTACATTACAGATGAAGAGAAAGTGAACTAAAAGTAAGTTCCTAGCCACCATGCATTCTGATAAGTGGGACTAGTAAGAACAACTGCTTGAAAAGTCACCAGTGAAATCCAGCAATAGTGTATATATACACATATATGACATCACCATCTCTTATGAGGGTATCTTCAAGAACTGGGAGTTCGTAGGTGAATATGGAGTGGGCTCATAAATATCCCCACTGAGTCCTCTAACACTTTGCTTAAGTGCTTGTCTCTTGGAATCAAATCTTGAGGTACTGAACATTAGCTAGGCTTTTCAGAGGGCAGAGATATTGAGGAGCATAATACAGGGGACTGCCAATTGACTAGCTGAGTATAAAACTATTATGGAGAGAAGTGGACCCTAAAACCAATTATTCCTAGACCTGCTCCAAGAGAAAGCATTCCCCATCTCCAGCATCTGTATTACTATTTTGTGTTGTGGTCAGACCTGTTTCACATGATCTGAATGAAATACTTGGGTCCATGTCTGAGCTGTAGTAATGAAAAATTCCCATAATGTCATTGCCACTAATAGTCACACAACCAAACACTTGTTGTTCAGTCTTGTATACATCTGTTAGTGAGTTTAGGCAAAGCATGGCTACTTAAAAACACATTCCTTTATGTGTGGCTGAAAGTCCAGGAATATGCACCTACACGAAATTTTAAAAAAAATATTTGGAAGCAGTTTTATGCAATCACAGCATATATGCATTAAAGACTTCAAATTCCCTGCTTATATGCTGTTTACTTTATATTCTTTTTCATATGTGAATGTCAATTTTTCTACTTGAATTCAGTTGTCTTACTTCAAGAATGGGCAGCATGGGTTTCAGGGGGGCTAATCAAGCAAGTCTGTTCTGATTAAAACCAAAAACCATTGTCATTTTTCTCATGTTATTAGCTAACCTGCACTCTGGCATTTTGTTTTAGTTCTTTCCTTTTTTCCCCAAAATCTGTTAATGTGGGGATTAAACTATTAAGTTGTATGCAGACAAGATATTCTTTTATTTGAAGATGAAAATGGATATGAATTGTTTCCTTCAAATATTATCTAGATTTTTCCTGCTTGGAAGATTTTATTCAATAGTTCCTTCAGATTGATCAACTGCATGCTATAGAGGGGAGCATTTGGAAAATGCAAATTTAATGCAAACAACATGGTTTTCCATGTAATTGGAACATAAATGTCACTGTATTTTGTTAGTTGAGATCAATTCACTGCACAGATATTGAGCGTATCTTGGTTGAATTTTGTGACTTAAAAATTCCTAAGCTAAACTATTCCTGCATATTTGGGACCTTTCAAGATGTGAAAGTAATTCCGAGAAACGATGTAAGCCAGACAAGTGGAGGCGATCCCTCGATTCTAGGTGATACAAAGACATCCCTAAAATACAATTGTCCTGTGATTTAGAGGCTTACTTTGGGATGAGAAAAATTAGATTCAGTTTTCAGTTTTGCCACAGACATCCTATATGACCTTGGACACTGTGCCAGAGGCACCTAGCCAATTGGAAACACAAGACTTTGAGATTTAGCTGGCATTCAAATTGTCTGAATCTGGGCTTTAGCCTCTCTGTGCCTCAGGTCCCTGTCTGTGAAAAGAAGATAAATTGACTTCCCTGCTTCACAGTAATATTGGAAGACAAATTCATCTGAGACTGTGAGGTACTATTGTGAGGTTTGTATAAGTATCTTTATAAAAATGTATTTTTATTTTTTGCTACAGTCTCCAGCATACAGTGGAGAACACAAGAACTGGAGGTATGATTTTGTCACTTGATATAGCAAAAACTACGAGCCATAAAATCCTGGTTTCTATTTCCACTTTTTGTCCAACAACCAATAGATATTAAACATATGTGTGTGACTTACTTTAGATATAAATGTGTATTTTATCTTATACAGGCATATACCCTTTTATTTCTGTTATGTGGACGTGTTGCTAACGTATGAAAATTTATGACATTTGCTAATTAAAAATGTTTCTGAAAGTTCCCCTAACATATGTGGAGTTTATACATCATATTTATGTTCACAAATATGCTTATATACACATCTCTAGTAGTGCCTAAATAGCTTGGGTTCATCCTTCCTGGTGTGTGAGACCAGAGAATGGGTGATCGAGATCAGAATGAAGTTACTTGGCATCAGCTAATCACAAGTCAAGTATGGAGACCTACAGTTGTCATATACCAGATACAAGGCAAAGTAGTCCTCTTACACTTTCTTACCATAAGAATAAACTAAATAAGAAATTGCTAGTCTTCTTACAAGTTCCTCATGTTTAATGGAGAAAAAATTCTCAAATTTCAAAAATTAAATATACTTCCTATCAGTGAATCCTTCTGTTTTCTTCAAAAGTTTATATGGGATACAGTAAAATTATAGAGATGTGATTTTCAGTCAGTCACCTACTCTCTATATATTGAATAGGTATTTTAAAGGAAAAAATAACAACAATAAACCAAAACAACAAAAAAAAGAGAAAGAGCAGCTCTTTAAAATTAGAAGACTATCAAGCCACATTAAAATACGAATCAGACACAAGCCCCATAGAGGTATTAGCATTAAGACAAAGTTATTTGTGTTACTGACAGATGTAATTATATATGTAAATATATATCTATGTGCATAATTATCCACATACACATATTTTGTACTTATTTTAGAAATGAATATTATGTTTAAGGTAATCTCAACCAAATGTGTTTCATACAAAGCAAGCATAACCCATAGCAGATAAAGTAGCCTCCAAATTCCTCTTATTAAAATTATTGCTCTCTTAGACACCTGTGGTCATTATTAAACACTGCCAACTTCAGATAATACTTGCTGGCACTTTTTTCAGTATTCATGAGGGAAAAATAGAACTATTTGCTTCTCTTTTCTGCTCTAAGGTCTTTAATCATTTGCCATCTTCTCTATGGGCATTTGAGGATGATTTTTAAATCTGCTTATACACACACAGCTCTAGGAAAAAAAGTACTGTGCTGCATGCAGTTTTCCATCTGCAGTTACTTGTAGGTCTTCCTAGTATAGTTGATTAATAACTAACTAGCCTGAAAATCATGTTGACACATTCACATTAATTGGTGTCATAGATGTTGTGGAAAAAACCAGATAATTAAAAAAAAAATAAAAATCCTAGAGTCATAGAATCATAGAATCCTTTAGACTGGAGAAGATCTCTGAGTCCAAGTGCTAACCTAGCACTGCCAAGTCCACCAATAAACCACGTCCCTCAGCAACAAGCATTACAATTATATAATTACTGAATTATAAGCCCTTGCAGAAGACTGCAGTACCTTCAGCAGAGAAATGTACCACAAATCACTGAATTCTGTACTGGTTTTGGTCTGGGATGTGTTTTGGAATTGTGAGCAAACCAGTTGTGAAAATACAGGGATGTTTTCTCTGTTGCTGAGCAGTGCTTACACAGCGTTAAAGCCTTTTTGTTTTTTTCATATTTCCCTGATGGTAAGGGGACTGGGGGTGCACAGGAGGCTAGAAGGTGACACAAACAGGAAAGCTGAACCCAAATGCCACAAAATATGGCATTGTGCTCAGTAATAAAATATGAGGGGAAGAAGGGAGTTTTGGCATTTGTCTTCCCAAATAATCATTACATGTGAGGAAGCTCTGCTTTCCTGGAAATGACTAAACATCTGCCTGTAGGAAGAAGTACCTGCCAATAGGAAGAAGTAAAAAAATTCCTTAATATTTGTTTGCTTGCATGTGTGCCTTTTGCTTTACCTATCAAACTGCCTATATCTCAACCCCAAGTTTTCTCACTTAACCCTTGCTAATCTCTCCCCCCTTGCACTGGGGGGATTGAGAGAGAAGCTATGTGGGTCTGAGTTGCCTTACAGATTTCAACGTTGACAATTGTTAGTGGAGCTCCATAAATTAATATTGATTTGAAATCAGTGATCTTTTGCATAGTGCTGAAGCAAGTTGCTAACTCCCCTCTACATCAGTCTATACAAAAAAAAAAATCGTTTGAGAACATCAGAATTCAATTCGCTTTAACAAGGTACAATTCATAATGTAGTGTGGGAAGACAGCATATATTCTTCATGCAGTGGAAGCTGTGATAATTTTTAACTTTAAAGACAATGCTAATTCTTAATTAGCTTTTTGCTCAACTGGTGAAATGCTACTGTTTTTTCATACTAACTCCTAAGCTTAATGAGAAACTTTCATTAAATATTTGTTTCCTAGAATTTCTGTGTTTGTTTCAGACTTACCTTATTTCATACATTATGGTTAGCAGTTAGCATTTCCTCAAAGTGTAAAACACCACAGTGAGAATGGGATTCATAAATGCAAATTGTTTACTGAATCCTACAGTGCACATGCAGAAAAAATTCTCCCTGAAGTTACCCTTTGCTATTTCATCACAATGTTCTGATTCTGAAAACTTCATTAATTTCAACATTTTTTAAAGTTATTACCCCAATAAGGAGAAAAAAAAAAAAAAAAAACCAAAATAAAACTGCCAGTGAGATTTAATGTTAAATGTGTGTGTAAGTACCTTCCAGAAAAAACAAGAAAGACATTGTGTATTTTCAGTGTTGGGTGTCATTTCCTTACCTTAGGTGTAAGCAGCATGCAAAAAATCTTAAGTTAAATGGATAAATTACAATACATAATATCTGATTAATCTATGTACAAACTGATTAATTTGGCTGACACTAAAACTTCCTGTTTTCTAGAGGGGAACAATCCAGCTTCATATAGGATATCTGAAATTACAATGAACCATATAGGACTTCACTCTACTGATTACTAGATTACCAATTTGAAAACCATTAACAGATTTCAGCATGAATTAAAATTAATCCCTTGAACACAGTGGCTTTGCATCACTATACATCACAGACTGATGATTTTCTACAACTGCTACAGAACTAATGGAATGTAAAGTTAAACCTAATGGCTGCACTTACGTGGCAAATACACTTCTTTCTGCTTGCTTTATTTGCTTTTGAAGCATCCGGATAGTCAGAATAATATAATTTCCTGTCAAACAACATTTCAATAGTCTCAGTTGATATTTCATAAATAGATAGAAAAGGATAGATGTCACAGAGGTAGTCCTTTACTTTGCTAAACCAGCTAGATGAAATCAATTGCCAGGTGTACTTAAAAATTGTGCAATTGATAATGAGATAATTGCAATTTTCACTTTGTTTAAATGAAAAGAAACCACTTTTGATTGCAGAAAATTAATTAATTGTGGCACTACACTTGGATTTAAAGACATTATACAAAGCCAAGAATTTTAAACATATTCATACCTATGTTTTTACTGCTTTGGAAATGAATGCTGGTTACATGGTTGCCAAAAATACTGTGCCTATTCATACTGTGTTGTGCAAGTTCTTTGATGTCTTCTTTCTAAGTCTACACACAGGAACATTTATTAATATCACAGTGGCTGTCAGAAAGGAATGCATGAAAATGACATTGTCTGAACCTAATGATACTGTTCACAAGTTCAAAGTTGGATGCATATGCCTTCACAGGGCTGAGATCTAAAACAAATTTTCACTGTTTAAATAGATTGAAAAGCAGCTATATGGAGACTCTGGCATGAAAATGTTGTCTTTTGTAACTTTGGCTCCTTGAAGCAAGGCAAAATGATAACTCTGGAATATTTCTTGACTATCCTAAAAGAACAATCCTGGAATCCTAGCTGTGCCTGATACTTCGAGGAGCAAAGTTAACACAGTCATGCTCAATTAGAAGAGAGTGAGTTTTACATCATGTTTCAATTTAATCTAAATTCCTACTTCTTTTTTTTTGCCAAATTATGAAATAGAAAGTGCTATAGTAAAATCAGGGTAGGGGTTATGGAACAGCACAAATGACTGAGATACCTTTTTATTAAAGACATAAAAGAGTTTTTAACCTCTGTTGTGTATTTACTGCCCGCTATTTTGAAGAACTCAAGTTCTGAGTTCTAGGCATAACTGTAATACTAAGCTTTTAAAATTCCTATAACTATCATGCCATTACTTGCAAGAGTACTTTTGCAAGTATTGTATGCGCATAAGTGTATAAGTCTCCAGATATATCAGGAGGATCTATTAAAAAAGATAACAGCAAGAGACCACATAGGAGATTCAAAAAAATGCATACATCAAAAAAACTCTCAAATGCAGTACCTGGATTCTCAGAGGTGAACAGAAGCTTTCTCAACCTGATTAGAGAAACAAAGTCATTCAGAAGGTCTGCGATATAGAAAAATAAGGCTAAAATGATTGATTTGCTGCAAGTAGGTGATACTTTGATCCTCAAGAAATCACAGAGCTCAGCTTGAATTCATATCTAAATCATGATTGACTTGAGGGGGATGACAAGCCTAAGAAATGCAATATGCAACTAGGTTTTCACTATTTGTCCAGAATCTTATGTATTTTCTTTGAAATGACCTCAAAAATTATTACATTCCATGGACAATAGCCAGTTTAGTGGTACCATGCATTATTATCCTTCATAGGTGCCAGAAGGAAATCCATTAATAATGCAGATAATTAGACTGGATTGGCAAAATTCATGGAGATAACCATGAAATGGGTGGATGTGAAACTCACATCAATTGGAAGAAGAGGCATGGGCTTGCTACTCTAGGCAGTGTTCTTGGGAAGCTGTAAAAGGCCTTGTAAGGAGTATTAACCTTATAATAGAGAAAACTATGTTACTATATTTAAATACTATTTCAAGAAAGGATTTCTTAAAATCCATGTTATCTGTTCAGGTGGTAGCTCTGTCCACTCCTCGTCAGTGTCAGAAAACCTCATTCCTGAGAGGTAGTAACTTTATGCCTGAAGACTCTAGGATGTACATTGGAGGCCTTAAACACCAAGCCCCAGGATAAAAGCTGTGGCTTTTCTATCTTCCACCTCCTGCAGAATGGGATCAAATTGGCAAAATTATTGCAGCTTCTATTCCTCATCACACCACTTTTGGCTCTTCAGTTATCTTTTTCTCTGCAGGTATAGTTAACTCAACAACTGCCTATGTGTAAAATTTTAAGAGAAATATTCTCATTATGTACCAGAAATCTTTAAGCCCTTGATAAGGAATGAGTGGGAAACAGCAAGCAGAGAGTTTTCCTTGGGTGTGTTTTCCTGGGGTATGTTTTCCCTCAGTTTTTGACATGCGCTAGAGGCTTTATTCAAAGCATCATATTTCATAGCTGTTTAATGCCTGATGGATCCTGCCTATGGGCTTGTTTAATCCCTCTTGAGATCATATTTTTGAGCTTCACAACATTCTTTGGCAAAAAATTTAAATGACACATCAGGTGAAAAATGCTTCATCTTATTACTGTGTTAAGCTTGATACATAATAATTTGATTTTGAACTCACTTGTTCTTGAGGTATCAGAGTTATTCATCACCCACTTCCTACCTTCTCCTTGCCATTTGTGATTCACATATTCTCCATACATTCACTTGCTTTTTTTTTCTTTACCAGATTCCAGTATCTAAGTCTATCAAACCTTTCTATCTTGTCTGTGTGTTTAAAACGTTTAGTGCTTCCAACCAATTTTTCTGATACTTTCAGTCTTCCAATGACTTTAGATTACTCAGTGTAATTTTGAATTAAAATTTAGAAAGCCACACAGGGTGATCTGTGCATTTTTTTTCTTGTACATGATGGCTGATATAGAGCCCATCACCATTCATTATAGTTTCAGTTGGTTTACATCCATAGTTTGAGTGCTTTCAGATCAAAGAAGAGCAATGAAGCTGCTGAAGGGTCTGGACCACAAGAGTCACAAGGAACATCTGCGGGAGCTGGGGTTGTTGAGCCTGGAGAAAAGGAGGTAGCAATAAGGAAGCATCTTATAAAACAATCTTAGAAAACTTTATTATTCAAGTATGCATGCATTCTGTATTCCAGAAGGCAAGGTGATCCCATAATAAATAACAAGCTATAGCATTTATCTGTTTTCAAGGAAAATGACTTCCAAGAGAACCTGTTTGAAAAGAGATCCACAGGGAACACTTCACAGTATGAGGACATCTTTCTAATATTGTTCAGTAGGCATATCTTAAATCAGTAGATAAGTTGCTATCTTTTTCTATAATTGTGTGAAAATCTAGGACTGTTGTTGCAGAGCAGAAAACAAAAGTAGGTGGTGCTCCAGAACCTTCACCAAAAAATAAGTTTCACTCATCAGTTGTACAGGGTCTCAACCTAAATGTAAAATACAGGCACAGAGCAGAATTTCTAGAATTGTTTAGCTAATTTAGAACTCTAAATTCATATTAATTCAAAATAATGTGAAATTGCTATAGTCATTACCTTTAAATAACAGAATAAAAATTATACCAAAAAATTGCACTGATGGAAAAAATTGGCAGCAAGCTCTTTTTTTTAACTTTTCTATGTCCAATTTAGGACAATGAGCTCAGCATCAAGAAGTCGTGTCGAAAGGCTTCAACTTTCAAAAAGAAATAAACACTGAAGAAGACACTGTGGTATGACTTATATATGTTACTCTGCTAAGCAAAACAGAGCTCCCCTGCACACTAAAAGAAAGGACAACTTCTTGAAATTTGGTCTTCCCTTCTTCTTTTCTCTCCATGATGTTGATAAGGACAGAGAAGTTCAACTCTTAAAAATGAAGTCATGCTCCATCCCAGTCATTCCCAGAAAACCTGTGTTATAATCAGGTTAAACCTTCTGCTGACTATAACCTACCCAACTTCACTTACAAGACACAGAATGGAGGAGAATTATTCATTTCAATGCTGCCTTACTTTTTTGCAATCTATTTATGCTTATAAATATTACTGAAGCTTGCACTGCTGCTTCTAGACATGAAAATTGACACCAAAGTCAGCATTTTCGTTTCAGTAACAATACTCTTCACAGTGATTGCAACTGGATTAATAATACATGATACTGAACTATAAAAAATTTAACCGCATAGAGTCAAGGCTGATAATATAAACCAAATACAATTCAAACACAATTAGTTAAACTAATTTTTTTTTACAGTAGAACACAGTTCAATTTACTTAATTTAGTCACACAAAATCTCTGATCATAATTCAATTTGGATCTTTTTAAAATTAACTTATGATTAAATATGCAGAGTGGAGTAAATAAGAAAGAAAGCTCTTACTGAATCGCAAGAAAACAATGCAAAGGTTTGGGTTTATTCAATTATTTTCTTCTTTTTATAATAGCATGATCAAAGTTAAACCCTACAAAATTGACTCCATAGAAACAATATTCTGAATTGTGATTTTTACAGTTACTAAGTGACTTAAATATCAAAATCATAACATTTTTTATTAATCAGTTCCCTCTTAGGTCATCTCCTTCTCCATTCAGGAATTCAGTCAGGAATTCACTCACACCAAGCCGGGTAAATACTTAGCACACTCTTTATCTTAAGCTTTTAAAAGTCAGTCTCGATATTTCCTTCTTATACACTTTCATAGGTGGTAGAAAGGTCTGCAGAGCCAAATGTTTGCTTTCCCCCTGCACTCCATTGTATCTTGCACCAGCACAGCCTCAAAAGAGAAGGTGAACTATCTCCGGATTTGAACAGATGTAGGATGGATCTCAAATGAAAATTAATAATGAGGTGTCAATATAAGAGAATTTTTTAAAATATGGATATTTAATTGAGAATGTGTTTAATAAACCATTTAGGAGATTTTTTTTGTGTCTTTATATCACATTACATTACAATTACTCTTTTTCACTAAGAGTTGCAACTCAAAAACAATTACCTGCATTCTGCATGCACTGCAATAACCAGCAGAAGAGTATGTTCGTTCAAAGCTCCCATAGACATCTGGGGTTAGGTTCTTCCCACCCTGTTTCCTCTGCTTTGCCTTTTTATATTTTCCCTGTAGTGTGCAGAACCAAAATCACGAAAGGTTAATTACTACAAAGAAGTTAAGTGCTACCAATCTACTCTTGGCTAGAAAACCACTATAAGAGTTCATACACTGCATCAGTTTAGTTGGCAGAAATAATGAGAATATCTGGCGCTTGCTAAATGTTAAGAATAGGTCAGCTTCCTTCTTAAAACAAAAAGCATTGACCCTAAAAAACGTTGCAAGTAACTTAGAGCTGATGGACAGCCTGGAAACCTTTACATTCTTTTTATTTCACCTCTCTCTCTTAAGAACCAGTAGATATAGTGCATTAAATTCATACTCTTAAATTCCTACATTTTATGGAGGATTTAGACCACAAGATTTGCTGCTTAGAGTCAGAAATTGCCTCTAGGGAGTGTGATAGATCTCTTGCCTACCCACAATGACTGACTCTTGCCCACTTATTAAGCATTGCAAGTGCTTACCTTATAAGAATGACAGTTAAGATCTTTAAAGGTAGAAGTTAAAAACATACATTTAAAGCTACTTATGTGAGGTACACACACCAATTTCCCCAGTTGTCAATAGTAGCTCATTTTAGTAACACAGAATTGTATTAGAAAGGGGAATAAAAAGGTCATCTTTTGAAATTAAAATGTGTTCTAGATTTTTTTCCCATCCCATTTTCAAATAATAAAATAAAGCTTCAATATTCAGAATTACATGTCTGTATCCTTTTTGAAAAGGCAGATTTTTGTTGCACTGAAGTCAGCTGGAATTATTTATTAACTTGAATTTCATCAGAATCAGAAGAACCCCAAACCCTGTCTCTCCTTCCCTGCCCTTTCTAGTTCCATTTATCCTGAAAGAACTTTCTGCCTCATATATGGCATTTTGCACATATGCCTCTTAATTCTTTTAACAAAACAAAAATCACATTTCTGGATGAGAATAAGGCAACTTTAATTCATGTACTAACAGGTCAAGTAAGAGTCAGCACAAAACTAGTAGTGAATATCAAATCCTAGATAATGATTACATTATGAGATTAAATTAGATACTCTTGAATTGTTAGTAGTCTAAAATGATGCTCTTATGAACAATTTTGGGCCATGTTTTCTTACAGAAATTCCCTATCATGTATCTAACTTGAACATACCTCAGGAAATGTATGCCTATATTTATTGACAAGTCTTAAGGCTTCCCTATCTGGCTGAGAAATTTCTTTCTGCCAATGTTGAAAATATTCAAAACAATCTTTTTCTACGTCTTGACTAGAAGAAGATTACATGATTTTTCTGTACTAAACCTATCATGCTAACTTTCTGCATCATTCACACCTCCATTTTTAAAAGCCTTCCAATGCCTGGCCATTGGTCAATACACAATAATGTTCTTGCCAATGTTACTAGATATTCAGAAATACAGATGATTCACATTCCTTTAGATCCCACAGTCTTCTGCTTTAAACAGCTGACAGATCTCCTGACAGACATTACCTTATGCCGATGTCAATGCAGTGTCTGAGCTGATGTGCGCAATGGGTCCAGATCCCAACTCACATAACAGTACCTCTCTCCCAGAAGTCTGCTCTTCCACCCTTTCACACTCCATCCTTCCCTTCTCCTTCAAATATTTGAATTTTACTTCCTTTTCTATTCAGTGCTATCCTTTTTTGTCATTTTATCAGGAAGATTATCATCTACAGAGCATGGAGTTTAGAACCTTACATGCTCATCTTACCTGAGCAAGAAATGCATCAACCTTCCAGAAACACAGATCCCACTTGTCATTTGCCCTCGTGAGACTGTACCTGCAGTACTGTATCTGGCTTTGCTGTCCTCAGCACAAGAAAGATAAGGACCTGTTAGAGCAGGTGCAGAGGACCCCATGAAGATGATCAGAGGGCTGGAACACCTCTACTCTGAAGACAGGCTGAGAGAGCTGGAGTGTTCAGCCTGGAGAAGAGAAGGCTTCAGGGACACCTCATTGAGGCCTTCTAATACCTTAAGGAGTCTTACAAAAAGAAGGGAGAAGGACATTTTATAAAGGCAGGTAGTGACAGGATAAGGGGTAATGGTTTAAAAACTGAAAGAAAACAGGATTCGATTAGATATTAGGAAGAAATTCTTTATTCAGAGGGTGGTGAGGCACGGGCACAGGTTGCCCAGAGAAGTTATGGAGGCTCAATCCCTAGAAATGTTCAAGGTCAGGTTGGATGGGGCCCTGAGCAACCTAGTCTAGTAGCAAGTGTCCCTCCCTATGGCAGGGGGGTTGGAATCGATGATCTTTAAGGTCCCTTCCAACCCAAACCATTCCTGATACCCTGATTTTAAAACTCTCCACTTCTGTGTCTGAATGACCCTACTGACTTCTTGCCTCACTATTTGCCCTCCCTGGGGTTGGAGCTTTATTTTTTCTGCTCTTTGGTTGGTTGTTATTGATTTGACTTATTGCTTCAAGCATCCTAAAACATACAGGCCTTAAATTTCAGATTTACAGTACTTCATAATTCTGTAACCTGTTTTTGTAGCCTTGGCCTGAATGAAACTGCATATGTAGGAGACAATGATCAGGCAGATCCCTGCTGACAGGTGTGAAGCTCTGCACTACTGCAGCAGTCCCTTCATGTGGTTGTACTTGTAGAAGTAGGATGAGGAACTCCTTATCACAAACCAGGGTCTACTGTTAGTAATCATGGTGATGTAATCAATGTGTCAGCTCATATGTGCTGACAGCTCCTGGTGATAGCCTAGCAGCAATGTAAAAGCACAAGTAGCTTAATCTTTTCATGAAGTAAGGTATGGTTATAAACACATATTTTCTAATTAAAAAATAAAAAGAGAACATTTCTGTAAAAACACTCCTTGATACAACTACACTAAATTAAAAAAAAAAGTTGCACCACTAACCGGCATTTATCCTTATAGAACTGTTTTGGCAAAGATCAGAATTTTTATTACAATATATCAGTTCTGTGGAGATTTTACCATCTTTTTATATTTTAGATGACTTTTTTTTGTTATTTAACATAAATATTGAAAAGATTTCATTCTCCTTTGTCTGAGGTTTTATCTTTCCCTTTTTTATCTTTTGCTGTCATCTGAAACCAGCATTTCTACACTCTTTTTATATCACAAAACTTCCAGAGGGCTGTTTTTCAAAATACATGAATCAAATACAGCATGTAGATACATTTTTGTAAAAAGATGGCATCCACATTTCTTGGAAATATTACTTATCTTTCTCTTTCTTTTGTTCTCCTTTCTTTCTTTGTTCAGCTTTGTTGTATCTGTGTATGCCTGGCTGCGCTTTTCTTTTTTGTGGGTAGTGAACTCCAGCAGCACCCCTGAAAAAAAACCTCAGGATCGTGAACGCTACTTTAAGTTAGTTTTTAGTGGAGTTGGTCTTCTGTACTGCCCTTCAAACTGGCAGCTGAAAATGTATTATGAAATACCCAATTACCTTTTCCCTCGTCTATTAAAACTACTTGTGGCAGCATCAGGGTTGTGCAAAGACACCGAGATACTTGTTGTGAAATCAAAGTCCAAATAAGCAGTTGACTAAGCTTTAGAAAAAATCACTACATAGTACAGATTTTCTTGAAGACAATAGATTTGTCACAATTTGCATTCCCTCGTGTTGAATACCTTGATGAAAATACACAGAACATTCATGTCAATTATATAAACATTCTAAAGTTGAGAAAAACACAATATGAGAGACTTCAAATTGTCTGGTATAACTCCAGCCATAGGTTTGTCAACATAAGCAGTAATGTTATTTTGTACTTGTATTCACGATGCCCTTAAAAAGGCCAGTCAGGATCCATGAGAGACTTACTGTACTATAAACACTTTACCAGGATTCTGAATATTAGTCCTAGCAAGGAAGACTACAAGTTGATAAGTAGGACTCACAAACAATAATTGAGAGGAAAATGCAAATAATAATTAAATCTTATATTTTCTCATTCCCCCACCTAATATCTACCCAATAACTCTCTGATATTCTTACCCACAAGGACTCCATTTTATGGAGTTTTATGGAGTTTTAAAATGCATTTAACATGCATGTAAATTGCTTGTTGAATCATCTCGATAGTTAGAGGTCAAGGAAGAAGATACTCAAATTAATCCCAGAGATACAAAGTACTGAGAGGAAACTACGAATAACTTAGCCTGAAGTTCATCATGTAGTTCATCGTTAGATAAGAAGAATACACAAAGAAATCACTTATTATTGAAATATAAATGTAAGTTTCAGATTTCTTCTGAGGGAGAAAATAGAGTAGAAGCTGTGCCATCTCAGTCCACAGTCCTTTCTACCAGAATTTTACCAGTTTTACAGAAATACTAGTCTGAGTCAGTTAGTTCTGGTTAAGTCTGTTTTAAAAGTCAAACAAATGAAGTCTCATGCTTTTGAAATTTCTTGTCTGTGGTGCTTTCTTGCTATACTATTTAACTCAGAGTGACTGATGACATGTCAGCTTGCATTGTCTGTATGTCACTTGCTCATGTTCTTCTAAACTCCTGTACATTTCTAAGGTTTTATCAGTTACTATACTAAGATCCACTAAGATTAACACCATACAGTAGGTTTTCAGGCTGATTAGCAGCAAACTCACATTCATTTCACTTTGTCTACTGCCATTTCAGTAAAAGGGACAGAATTAGTGAACTAGATTAATACAAGTTTCTTTGCTAGAGTCAGTAAAAGGTCTTCAAAGGAAATTATTGTTCTACCAACCTCTTGTCATTCACTGAAGTGATCAGCAAGTATGTGGGCAAACTGCTTTGCATAACCTACCAAGGCTCTTGAGAAAAACTGATCAGCCATGGCATAAAAAAAGTCCTAGTATAAGTAAAAAGATTATAAGGGAGGGGAAGCAAATAGTTGTAGTGGGTGGAGTACATGTTAACAAAGGAAGCCAACAGTGGAGATGCAGACAAGCTCCTGCTGAGTCTTATGCTGTTCAAAGTATCCAAAAGTGGTCTGGAAAAGTAAGGAGTAAGCCTAAAGTTTAATGGTGACACAAAAGTTATTAATGTTAAAATATATATATAGCTATATTAGAGTTATTATAAGAGTATGGAAGTTGTAGTTGAGGCAAGAACTAACTGCAGAATTGCAGAAGGCTCCTATGAGACAAAATGTGGGTAAATATTATAGAATAATTTAGATTGGAAAAGACCTTTAAGAGCATCAAGTCCAACCATTAACCTGAGACAACTAAACCCACCACTAAATCATGTCTCTAAGTGCCACATCTCTACATCTTTTATGTAACTCCAGGGGAGGGGACTCCACCACTTCCCTGGGCAGTCTGTTCCAATGCCTGACAGCCCTTTTGTTGATGGTTGATTAGATCTGAAACAATAAAAGTGTTACACATGAGTAAAAATAACACTAACTTCACCCATCATCATGTTTTCTGAAGTCAGCCTTTATGAATACTCTTGAAGCTGTGGCAGTAGCAGGGAAAGAGTGAAAAATCACTTTTGCAAACAGAAACATTGAGACCTACTAGCTTCATATACTACCTCTGAGTATTTCTGTGTTCTTATATAAAATGTTCTGGTAGTCAATTTTCAAAAGTGACCTCAGAAAAATGGTAACTATCCCATGCCATTACCCAAATATGTCAAGGCAATTTTTCCTGTCTTCAGTGGATGCCTTCATTTTCCCTCTGCCAAGCAACAACTAAATCTCTAGACTTTGCTGGAAGAACTTCCTGCAGAAAAAAATCTGTGACAGGAGTTTTTGTGTATATATTAAGAGCACTAATTTTTTTCTTTTGTTTTAATGTAGTTTTCTTCAATTCATACACTCTAACCAATCCTAAAAATCAGGTCTAATAGCACATCAGAAAAGCCATTTCCTTTTGCCCACTAAGGTCAACAAAATGTTAGCATCTGAGTATTCCCAGCAGACTCTGGCACCAAAATTAATTTTAATCTAATACAGGAGAAATTTACCTGCTACCTATATGGTTGGCTCCCTGCAGAGTCCAAAATTAACCATGGCATATATAATTGTAAATTATGAATATATGCTTGCATCATTAGAAAAAAGAACCTGGAAAATTATGTATCCTCCTAGTTTCAGCACCAGCCGTACAAATAGTAATGGTATTGTGAAACTTTTTTATTCTGTTGGTCATCTTTCAAGGAAACAGAGAGGATCAAGAAGCTGGCACCATTTCTGAGGTATCAGAAACCAAAAGAGTTAAGATAGCCTTGAACTTTCTACTAGCTTTTGTGTTCTTTGTTGAGATATTTTTACCACAGTCTGACTGTCCTTTAAAAAGTAGATTACAGCTCTAAAATAAGTCTTAAAAATATCTTTTAACAATTCCATTTCATTAAAGCTGTCAAGAAAAAAAGGAAATGACGAAGTAGGCAAAACACTTGTATCCTAAGCTACATGATAAATTCTAGTATGAACAAACATACTATTCGTACCGTCTTCTATATTATTTAGCTAGTTTAACAAATGTAAATTAAGTACTTGAAGTCAGCAAAATTAACTATAATAGATGAGGCTTACAAATGAGTAATTTTGTACAGCTGCCATTTGCTCAATATTATAAAAACGCTCTTAATTTGATTTAACACATCTGTAAAGTGACTTCATTCTATAGATTTATCATCTGAATTTGCATTTTTTTCTGCTTACGGGAGGGAAAAAAGAGCCAATTTCACTTTGAAATTCTCATTTATTAGGCTGTTATATAAATGTCTTCTATAGTGCTTTGTGATGCAAGTATCAGAAACACCAGTGAAGAGGGTTCTGTGGTAATTAGGGATAAATGAATAGATCTAAGTAACAAACCACTAAGGTTTTGTTTTGTTTTGTCACTCCCTCTCTCCTCCCCAATATATCCCTGGTTACTCTTCTGCAGTTGACTTTGAAAGCCCAGACAGGTACATATGCTTGTATGATTCATTAATCAAAGCAGAAAGAATTTCTATCTTGTTTCAGTGATTTAGCACTCCTCTATTAGTTTGGGTATAAGCCCTACAACCGTTTAACAACAATGCTGTCACTCGTGTTAGTTTCTTCTCTTGCCATAGTTCTGTTCTTTCTGGTATAAGTAGAAGTGAATTCACTGGCTTCAATGAGGTTAATGCAGACCATTCTTAGCTCCACCATATTCAGTATTATTCTGGCAGACAACATCTTTCCAATCATAAAAAATAACTTAATTCTAGCTGAAGAGATTATAAAAACAATAAATAGAAGAAAAGTTGCCATATTATGTCATCTATGAAATTTTGACCTTAATTCTTGAAGGACAAAAGGTCTGTAAACATATTATTGAAGTTACTGACAGACTGTAACAGATCACAAGGTTTTTCATAAATCTGTACTATGTGCACTGCATATCTGAGGAAAGAAAAGCTTCAAAGCATATTCGCACACAAATTCCCTAACTCAGCACTGTTATATTTATTTGTTTTCAGCTCCTTAAAATTCTTACTGTGCTTATTAATTATTTTAATATGTAATGACAATTAGAAAAGGATTTCAACTCCTATGTGTCACCTAACTTTTGTCACCACAGTGAGGCAGCTGATGCATGACCTTGGAGGCATTTAGTACCTGTCTACATGGACAGCAAATCAATTACCAAGTTAAAGAATATTCTGAGTAGATCACACAGTACCCTTTCCAATAAGCTATTCATCATTCAATGGAATAATTCACTGATCATATGGCAAGGAGGAGAAAGCATAGCAATAAAATCAGTGGTTATTTCACTCTTCTTAGTGAAAGATGAATGAAAGATCTGAGCCCTATCTCCAGTGCAAATATAAATATTCATATATGTTATAGGATCTAAGCTTTATTATTGTTGTTGCTGTTGTTATTATTACTATATTAATTACTCTATCAATTTTTATATTAATAATTTTTAGACTGGAATCTGGTCTTTTCCTGTCCCAGGTATTGGGTTCCCTTAACTAATGGGCAGAAAATCTTCCCTCTCTCTCATTTACTACAGTTCCTGCATGTAAAGATATTTTTATTATGTTTACCTAGCTCTTTTATACAAATCAGAGGAAAATTATCTTTAAATCTATGAGAAACTTGAGACACTTAGCATCACGTAGTGAAGTTTCTCCTGCTCTTGCCACTTTTGCTGCAGCATGGAAGTGAAATTTGAATTTAATGTTAATTTAATAAACTTCTCTGGGTGTTAACAACACAGTCATTCATTCTGGTATTACATAGTGGTTGCACAGCTTTTCATTTCAGAGATTAGCTCCAGCAGTTAAAGAGAATATCCCTTAAAGATTGAGTTTAATCTAAGAGAAGAAAAACCACATTATAGCTGAACTATAAAACCCAGCTAAACCAAAGGCAATTCTAAACATTTTAAAGCCTTTTTGTTCTAGTCCTTCTGCAAAGCTGCTGTCCATGATTGAATATGTGGAAATTTGTGTCACATTCAATCCAAGACTGGTACATAATTAAAACAAAAACATATTTAACAAAATACTCTCATAATTTCTACAAGTTTTTTCCATTTTTTGCTTGTACCACTTTACTATGAAAATATATAAAGATACTTAAAGTCCTCTGGATTTTTCCTAAATAGTCTATGATGGGGCCATAATGCTAACTATAACTCTACAACATGATAAGTATCTGTTATTTATTCTCATCTGAGAAGTGGTCATGTTGAAAGGCACATACATAAATATGCAGTCATATTTCTGAACGAATTCAGTATTATGTGGGAGCTCAGGACTTCTGAACAACGAATCAATATGATGTCGCAGAAGCCATTTATTGCTTACAAAACACTCTTATTATACCTTTTACAACTGCTGTACATGCGATCACGCATTACATGATTGATCCCTCTAGCCTGTCCACGCGCTCTGCATGCACTTTTCAGAAAATATAATTGGTTCTAGTGTAGTGCAGCACAGTCTTTCTTCATCTATTTCTTGCTGTCTTAGTATTCTGTTTTTCAGCTTTTCCTTTCCCAATTTAGCGCAGCTTACATTTCAGTGGCCTTGATGAATTCTTGAGGGCTCTGATAAGCATAACTAAAGGTGGTTTTGGCTGGGGCACACTGTCAGTGTTCACATGCATTACAACATTATTACAGAGGAAAAACTAGGTCTAAACACTAACCACTGCACTTAAACAGCAGACAAAATATTATACAATTTTTCCTAGTGTTATGTAGTCTCTATACATTTAGAAGATATTTAGATTCTGATCTAGTTTTCATTTACCACATTACTGCAAAATGGAAGACAAAGTTGTATTTGTTATCATCAATTGTACATGGCTATAGACAGAAACAGAAGGAGGAAAATAGACAATAATTGTGTATAGATACAAGGTTCTGTCACACCGAGCTTCACTTTCATTCACTATGAAACAAATGCTTCCAAAAAGACCTATGGAAATGAGAAGATTTATGTTTTCTTCATTAATTATGCATTTTTCTATGCAGTCAGTGTAATAAGTAGGAACAAAGTTTCTTAATGTTCCTTGAATATTTTTGCACATGATGAATAAGACCCTTTTAAGTCTGGAAACAGTGATAATTATATTTTGTACACTCTGCACTGAATCTATAATTCTCATTAGACATACAAGCTCTTCCACAGTATTTCAGGTAATGAAGAATAACCAGAGCCATGCTGCATTAAGAGGCTCATTTTTCCATGAAGCAATAAACCATACAACATTTATATTAGTGGCTCTCTGAAACTGCACACAGTAGACATAATAGTAGTTGCAACCATCCATCTTGTAAACAGTGACGGGTGTTGCCCAGAGCTCTAAGTAACACAAACATCAAAAAGCACTCAGTCTCTTAAAAACGGTTTAGAAATCATACAATGGGACACATATTTGATTGTCAAATAATCAATCATTCATGTGTATTTCTTCTACATGTTGAAAGTTATGGAGAGAGCATAAAGTATATTTGCTTTGAAGCAGAAATTTGATAGAGCTGAACAGATAATAAAAAGCAGATGACAAAGTCTAGCAATACCAAAATGTTTGCACAAGCTAAAATCTCTTTAGTAATGGGAATACAGACACCTATAGCAGTGAAATTAGCATGTTGTGCTTGAATGTTATGAAATGTGGGAAAGCTCTGAAGATCTGGGACAAAATCATATGGTTATTTTGGTTTGTTTTTTTCCTTTTTAGAACATTTTCATTTTGTTACTGAGACAATCATCCAAATTTGTTTAAATACTTATTGGATGATATAACATTCTTCTTTTTCTATCCCCTATCCCTTATGTTTTATAGAATTAAATTGTTATGAAAATTAGATTCCTTACATCCACATTTGTTTACTGATACACAGTTTTTAACTGCTGTGAAAGTTCACAGTGTTGTGATGTTTTTTGAGCAAACCTTCTTTTCCTATCTGAAATGTAAATCATGTTCCAGCTTGGGGAATATAAAATATGTTTTACATAACACCTAATTGTTTGCAAGAGTTCAGGCACTCTTCCCTGTTCATGCCATTAGAAGAGGTATGTATGTTTACATGGTTTAGTCATAAACCTGAGCCTACTGCTCTGTGCAATATATTGAAACTCACTTTTTAAAGAAGATAATACACCCGGAGATATTTTCTTCTAATGTCAAGTATTTAATAAAATATTTATAAAAGACCAAACTAAGATAGCCATATCTTTCTAGATAAAATATGCAGGGTTGCAAGTCTGCCCTGCCTGCATAGTTCAATGTTCACCAATTTTGCTTGAGTATTCTTTTAGGTCTTTCACAGAGAACACACTTCAAATGCAAAACAAAGCCCTCAAGACTATATTGTATAACACCCACCCAAACTTGCTATCACAATATACATACTTCATCCCTCATGTAAGGTGGTTCATGAGGAAATCCACTCAGACCTGCAATACCTTTTTTTTCTCAAAATTCAGCCCAATATTAAAGTGTGGTATCTGCACTATGACTGATTCCCATTTAGTATTTTATATGCCTGGCAGGACTTCTGAGTGTGGATCAAAACTAAGGGAACTTTTCAACAACTTGGCAGTGATAAGAAGCCTGAAAATGAATACAAATGTGATGTGCCCAGTTCATGCTGTCAGAGGGATATAAAGTGGTCTCAGCATAAATAAGAAACCCTACAGAGTTTGAGCATGTCAGCGAATAGTAGCTCAGATGCCAGTAGTTATTTCTCTGCATATCAAAGCATTTATAAAGAGAGTATCATTATAATACAAAAAACTGCAGTGTTTGAGTGAAAGTATATGATGAATAGAGGTTTTAACTACCTACAGTGCGTCTGAAGGACTAATTTTTTTCTTTTAGTACCTACTAGATAGAGAGCAATTCAATATGTTTTGTAAGAGGTTTTGTCATGCCAAACAATAAAAAAATTAATAAAATATAGTAGACAAAATATTGTATCCTTCATGATCTAAAGAACAAACCATATGTTAAACAGTTTTTATTACAAAAATCTATTAGTTCCTTACAAACTAGAACTTGAGGATTTATGATGCATACAACAAATCTGTCTTGGCAACATCAAAATTCCTCAGAGACCTCATTTACAGAAGAGTAGTTACTTTAACTCCCCAGTATGCTATTTATAATCATCTCAATCACTGGTTCATTATAATCTATTTGAATGATCCCATTTTATTTTCAGATATTCCACTCTCACCAAACTCACACACTATCACAGAAATTGTGATGACACAGTATTGTCACAGAATCATGGACTGGCTGAAGTTAGGAGATCTACGGAGCCCACCTGGTCAAAACCCCTTGCTCAAGCAGGACCACCTAGGTATGATTGCCCAGGACCACGTGACTTTTGAAGATCTCCAAGGGCAGAGACTGCATAACCTGCTGGGCAGTCTGTACAAGTGCTCAGTCATGCTCAGAGTAAAAAAAGTATTTTGTGATATTCGGTGGGAATGTCCTGTGTGTAATTTGTGTCCATCGCTTGTTGTCCTGACACTGGGCAGCACTGGAAAGAGCTTAGCTTTGTCATCTTTGCATCCTCCTATCAGGTTATCTATGTATAATACTAAGCTCCCCTCTGAGACTTCTCCAGTCTAAACTGTTTCAGCTCTCTCAGTCTTTCCACATAGGAAGGATGGGCCAGCCTTTTCATCATTTTTGTGGCCGTTGGTTGGATTCCCGTAGTATGCGCATGTCTCTCTTATACTGGGGAAGTAAGAATTGAACACAGAATTCCAGGTGTGGCCTCACCAGTGCCCAGTAGAGGGGATCACCACTCTCAATCTGCTGACAACAGGTTTTTTTTAATGCAGCCCAAGATATCTTCCACCATTTTTGTGGGTATGTTGCTGGCTGATGTGCAACCTGGTATACACTAGGACCCCCAGTATCTTTTCCGTGAAGCTGATTCCCAGCTGCATGACCTCCAGAATTTATTGGTGCCTGGCATTGTTTCCCACCAGGAGCAGAACTTCATAATTCTTCTGGTTGGAGTACATGAGGTTCCTTTCAGGCCATTTCTCCAGCCTGTTGAGGCCCCACTGCATGGCATCATGACCTGCTGGCTTATCATCCTTTAATTCCAGCTCTGTGTCATCAGCAGGCCCATGATGAAGATGTTAAACAGGTTTGAACTCAACACTGACCCCTGGGTACACCACTAGTCACTGGTCTCCAGCTAGTCTTTGTGCCACCTCTCTCTGGACTCAGATATTCAGGTAATTTTCAATCTCCTCACTCTCTCATCCAGCCCATACTTTAACAGCTTCTCTGTGAACTGCAGTGTCAAAGGCCTTACTAAATCCAAGCAGTCAATATCCATTGCTCTCTCCTCATTTACCAGTTAAGCCATTTCATTGTAGAATTTTACTGAATTGCAACACTCCAGTCATGGGAGTCATCCCACCATACCTTTGTGATCCCAAAAATAATCCTGCAACTGCACACAGATCTTTAACTCAGTGTGTTTATTCCCCATACTGCCTGTATTAGGGTACAGGCACTTTAGAAAGGCACCTCCACATGTTGAGTTCCTGGAGAGGGTCTTAGGGATTTCTGTATAATTGTTCCTTGTATATACTTCCTTGTAGGCACAACACATGCAAATGTTGGGGGTAACTTGATTCGTGACATTAAATTTTTGCATTTCACAAGTCATGTGATCTCCATGCAGCTTCATCTCAGTTTCATTCAAAATACCAAAACACACTTAATATTTTATCTACTTATATGTAATATTAACAAATATACTGCAAAATTATTTTTATTACATTAACACAAACTATATATCCATTGCTAAGTTAAATATAAAGCATTAAAATTTTAATAAGGTTAAAATCTACTTGTTGTTTTAAATGCTCTTAAATCAGTCATACTATGATACTATGAAATACAGATACTATGAGAGTTACCCAAGTTTCTCCAGACATTCTCATGCATTTCTAAACCTCATTTTTGTTTATAATACCAATGTGAAGAAAAATTGCCTCAAGATAATTAAAAGCCTGTGTGTAAGGTTTAGATACCACCAATTTAGGAAGCATTGAGCTAGATCATTGCTAAATCAAAGCAGATCCCTAAAGCTGCTGCTGAACCATAGATGAAGGTTAAATATATTCCTACCATCATTTTGCTTTGGGCAAATTACAGGTGTCTCCATGCTTATTGAGAAATTAACAATATTGATATCTTTGAAGTCTCTGTGTCATATATGCTGTGGCATATGACAGATTTTCTAACTCGGACAGGAGGAGACCTATTTAGCAAACATGTCAAATTTTCACAGCTTTCACTCTTTGGATGTTCCAGCATAGTTTTGCCAAATATTTCTGCTGTTTCTGTAGTGTTCCTTGCTTCAATAGAGCACAAAGTTATTCTCACACACACACTGCTGGATAGCAGCCCAAGGTGATGACATCCTTAGGAGAGCATGAATGGCTACGAAGGATGGTAAGAGCTCCCAGAGGCCGTTTGAAACCCCATCGCATAGATACACTCCTTAGTATAATCTAGAGAAATTTCACCAGAGAAATTTATTCATTACACACAGTTTCCCCCACATTGGAATTCAGTACATGGGACCAAAATATTTACATTTGAACACTCAGTATTACATGATTAATGTCCATACTTTAAACTCTCTTAGCTGCCATCATCCATGTCTTCACCACGTTCTGTAGTCAGTTTTTCTTTAAGTTAATAATTCTCAGTGGAAGTAGGCCCACCTTATCCTCCATATAAATTTTTAAAAGTTAACCCCACCACCATATTTGATCTCTGTTCAGTGTGATTCTTTCCCCTCAGGCAGTTACCTTATGCTGACAACACCTGAACTAAAGGCAACATTAGGAATATCTCATTACTGGAAGCCGCTATATCAGAAGCAGCTAGCTGTGTATTCAGAAAGACCTCTAAGCTATATTTTGTGAAATCTCCCATGAAGAGTAATATAAATGGTGGTATATTTTTTCTCCAAGTCTGAAGATGCTCTGAAGACTTTAGGAGGGAATTTGTGATGCTCATGCCATTTGAATCCTACCCACTCCTTCACGAATAAGTGTATTCTTGTAATTTGTAAGCTCCAGTAGCTAAAATCCTGTTCACCATTGTTATCTATTTCCATTCCTCAAATCAGGAGTACTTAAACCAAAGTTAAAAGCATCAGGCCAACACTGGCATATTCTGCTTGAATTCCAGTTAAAAGTTTAATTGTTTAACATTTTTAAAAGAAATGTACTGATGAAAAATAGACATCTTCTAAACTCTGCTGGAAATTTCTGAGATATAATACTACACAAAAAGAGCTTGTAGACATTAGACTTTAATTTCTAAATCATTATCTTTATTATGTTCTTAATTTCCCACAACCTTCTGTCTCAGGGGTGAGAGTTGCCCTTCAATATTCATGTCTCCATTCTTTACTTCAAACTATTCTTCATTGCATAGAAGAGTCATATAGAACTGTATTTTAATAGTTACTTCATATAAAATCACCAATGCTTCCAGTGCAGAAATCATTCAAACTAGATAAAGCATCTGGACCACTCTTCACTGGGAAAGTTCAAACACATCACATTGTTTTGAAAAAAACATAAAAGATTTTTGTCACTAACCTTTCTTTTCCTTTTTTTTTTTTTTTCTTAAAGCATTGTTGAGCACTGGACAGTTGCAATAAAATTAGGTAAGTTGTCTCAAACATAACCTTAATATGCAGATGGATAGTTGTTCAGTTAGCAACAAACAATAGATTTAAAAGGAACCATTCAGATGTATCCTAAGGATTTGATCTAAAAAGGATTTGGATCAAACTTTCGTGCTTGATAAGACTGAAAATGTTCTACTGGTTGTTAAATACTGGTGGAGTATTTAAATATAAATCTATCTTCTAAATAGAAGGAATTAATGAAAATTAGATTAAGAAATATAGATCAATAATTAGGTTTCAATTTGGAGACCATGCTGAGGTACACCTAAATTACCTTTGTCTTTCTGACATTGTATCTAGTCTTTGAAATTTCTCTAGCTTTCACCCTTAAATAGTACAGCATGCTACACAGACATGCAGTGTTAACAGTTCTTGCTCAGTCAGAAAAAACCAAACACCCTATGAATTCCTGTTACAATTCCTGCTAGAGAGACCCTGGTGTTTCCACAAGTCCAGGAAGAGTAATATCTTCATTGCTTCCCATAGTCTTCCTCTTACTGCTCCAACCTCACTTCCTCACTGGCTGCCTCCTATCAGCTCCTCAGCAGTCTGTGGGAAAGATGAACTCTTGCAGAGATTATAGGCTCAGTTCAAAGTTTCTGAAGGAGGTCATACAGCCTGCATAATTTCCACAGTTAGGCTGGACAGCCAGCATGCTTCCTTCTACCTTCAGAATATTACCTACACTTACAACCCTATGCATAACAGAAAGACAAATTTCCAGATGTCTTTACTCATGTTGCCATTTATACCAGTAGTGGATGTTTGGAAAACAAAATCCTAACAAGTTAAGATTAGAATCATCTTGGATGATAAAAATTCTTTTATTGACTGAAATACAAGTTGAGATAAGACTAACACCATATGTGAATACAAAAAGTGAGTATGAAATATTTCAAGCTATCACATACTTTAATACAGATACACTGTGTTGTCTGTGCACTTTTCACAGAAAAAGAATGCAGATTGTTCAGAAACAGATATAGATTTTTTTTACAATGGTCAAGACTTTTTTATAGTTTTATTTAAAATAATCCTTCCAGTTTGTTTTCTTTGTGTGTGCAGTTGCATTGTACAGCTGTCTCATGATGCTTTGAGAAATTATTGATCTTACCTCTGAACTGCAAAATCTGTCATAAGTGAATGTGATTCCCTTATCAAGAATGGATCACTTGAAATGATGCATCATTAGTGGGGAAACAAGTTTCTAATGATACAATGTGACTGCCATAACTAGAAAAGAAATATTCTGAGATTTTGTTGAACATATTCATATCCCTGTGGTGGATTTTGCAAGATCAAAGAAGCAACAGCAAACATCAAACACAGTAGTTTACAAAATGTTACAGGCACGAGACAGATACGGCATATGTGTTAGTGCTTCACAAGCTTGTTATGAGTTTGCTAGTTCCATATCATGTTGCATGGAAGAGGTTTCTCATATTGTTGAAAAAAAGAAAGGAACCACTAGATCTTCAGAGCCTATGGTTCTGTGCATGTGAATGCAGAGATTGATATTTTTTTCCCTAGTAGCTTTTTATTTTAAATTTTTAGCTTATTTAAATGGCCAATAGAATTCAGTGAATAATATCCATTCATAGTGATTTTATCTAGGCTGATGCATTTTAACATTTTATATAGTCTATTAAAAACAAACAAACAAACAAAAAGAAGGGGAAAAAAGTTCCTATTAAGAATAAAAAAGCAAAGATCCAATCACGACAATAGTCAACATATTCAAGGGGGTCACAAACCCTCTTCATTTATTAAACCTAGTTAGGGAAGGACCTGATCATGTATGCCTCCATTTTTAGTCAAGTTAGGAAAGACTGACTGAGATCTCTGAAGTGGGAAGATAGAGAAAGCACGGTAGTGGCTGCAATGGACTCATAGGAGGAGAAGTGTATAGGTAGACACAAAACCAAAGAATCTTTCTTACTGGAGAAATAGCCCTGGAAGTTGTTGCTGTGGTACTATCCCTTCCTGGATTTAGAAGGCAGGATTGTGACATAAACAAATAAGCAATCTAAGAACTAAACCAAACAAAAAAACCTGCCAACACTCACAGAGGACCCAAAATGCAACCTGTAGAGGGGGATATTTAGTGAACAAACTACAAAATGCTTCATTTTACTCTCCTGGGAGAAGAGAAGAAAGATTCTAAAGCAAATACTGAAGTCTACTGAAGACAATATGAGAGAAAAAGGCATTGCTTATCCTAAGAAGTTTTAGATGCAGCATAACAGTTTGTTAGTTATTATCATAATGCAACAAAAGCTACAAAATAACCTTGTCAACCTTGTCATTTCAATTTTATATGCATCGGGTTTCTTTTCCTGGATATGTCAGCGAATTCTTCTCTCCATAACATATTGCCATAGGCTAAAAGCACATAAAAGAGGTCTGTCAAAGACGTGTCACATGTAATAATATTATACCATAAAGAACACTGTCCTTGGTTACTTCTGGAGGTCTACATTTCAAAGGTATTGCCACACCTGAAATACTCCATCTCAGGCTAAGCTGGAAGTACATGGTATTTGTTCCCACCTTTAGTGAAAAACAGTATATCGAAAATGACCTTCACAAGGTCTGGATAACATCTAAATTATGCTGGAAGAAAGGTGAAGGGGAAGAAAACCAAAACCTGCTGAACATCCCTGTTCACTCAGGGATTTGTTCTTGATTTCCAGGTTTTAGAGGGGCCACTACTCCTTAACAATGCAGGTAGTCAATGTTGAGATCAGCCTGGTGTTAAAGCTGGGAGGATGACAAGCAGCTAAGGCACATCCCAAAATATCTTTTGGAAGTGGTAAGGACTTCCAGCAGTTTGGGTGGCATTACCTCTACCTCAGTTCAACTAGTTGCTCTTTTCCATGCTCCTTTGCAGTTGCCTTTTGTCAGGTTTATTGCATATCTGACCATCCTCCTCCTCCTCTTCTCTCTTCAACACTTCAGTTTATCCTTTGTCATAAAAACTCACCAGAATTAATGTGGTCTTTGCTGAAGAGTCATGTGCATTCTGCTTTTGTATTAAGTACCCTTTTTCACTTCACTATTTCTATTTAGTTTTAAATGTTAGAAGCCAACTAATACTGTGGTTTTAAAGCATCACACACACAAAAATATACAAACCGTTTGCTTGAATGTTAATTTCAGTATGTCATACATGCATGTCAGCGTCGTTTGTGGAGTAAAGAGTATTTTCAACTTTATTAAAGTTATAATTTTAAAATTTAAGTAATGTAAGCATTAAGGATTTCTATCCTGTATATCAAGTAAGATTATCTCAAATGGGGTGACATCAGACCTGTCATTAGTAGGGTTCAGCAAGCCCTGTGCTCTTCAACATCTTCATAAATGACCTGGATGCAGGACTGGAAGGGATACTAGAGCAAATGCATAGATGATATAAAATTGGGAGAGCTGTACATTCCCTTGAAGGCAGAAAGTACCTGCAGAGAGACCTTGACTGGGCATTCACCAATCATATGAAGTTCAAGAAGGGAAGGTGCCAGATTCTGCACCTGAGATGGTTCAACCCTGGATATACAGACAGTCTGGGGAATGAGATGCTGGAGAGCAGTGATGTGGAAAGGCACCTGGGGGTCCTGGTCAATGGCAAGTTGAACACGAGTCAGCAGTGCCCTGGCAACCAGGAGGGCCAAGGATGTCCTGGAGGGCATCAGGCACAACCTCACCAGCTGGGCAAGGGAGGGGATTGTCCTGCTCTGCTCTGCACTGGGGCGGCCTCACCTCGAGTGTTGGGGGCAGTTTTGGGTGCCATGGTATAAGAAAGACGTTCAACTATTAGAGAGCTACCAAGGGGGGGAAACAAAGATGGTAAAGGATCTTGAAGGGAAGTCATATGAGGACTGGCTGAGGTCACTTGGTCTATCCTGTAGAAGAGGTGACTGAGGGGAAACCTCATTGCAGTTACAACTCCCTCATGAGGGGAAAAGGAGGGGCAGGAACTGATCTCTTCTCTGTAGTGACCAGTGACAGAACCCAAGGTCATGGCCTGAAGTTGTGTCAGAGGAGGTTTAGGTTGGATATTAGAAAAATATTCTTCCCCCACAGGGTAGTTGGGTACTGGAACAGGCTCCCCAGGTCAAAGCAGCGAGTCTGACAGAATTCAAAAAGTGTTTAGACAATACCCTCAGGCACATGGTGTGACTCCTGGGGATGGTGCTGGGTAACACTAAGAGCTGAATTTGATGTTCCTTGAGTGTCCCTTCCAACTCAGCTTGTTCTGTGATTCTGTGATAAAAGCTTCACCAAAATTGCCAAAAAGAGGGGAAAAAAAATAATAATAAAAAAAAGATAGGGAACGATAGAGAAAAAAAAAGAAAAGAAATCAACTATTCACAGCATCAGTGGAATGAAGACGTTCCAGTTCATTGGAACTTCATGTTCTTCATGCTTCAAGAGCTTTTGGAATAATAAAAAATTGTGCATCCTTCCTTTGCCAAAGCAAGTTGAAAAGACAGATGTTATCCTAACTTACAATCAGGGAGTCTGGCTGCCCATTCCAGTGTCATACTCTGGCCAATTAAAAGCTGACATCTTTAGAAGTGAGAAGAAATAACACAAGCGCGAGTCCAGGGCTGATTCTGACTGCAAATTCTGTTTTCCATCTGAAAAGACACACTATTTTGAGCACAAAGGAATGCTTCATCGGTGACATTCTGCAGGCTGCATTTAGAATGTATCATGGTTTTAAGGACTGACTGGTGTCATTGCTTGGCCTAGAGAGTAGAAGGATAGATCCAATTCCCATTGAAATGAATGAAAAGGCTTGTATTGAGGCAATTGTGTTGGGGACAGTAAAATCCCTGGAATTTTTATTTTCTTTGTAATAGAAAACCAAATTCAGCAGTCTTCCTTAGCACATTCTTATTGAGCCATCATATGGGCACTTTTTACCTTTTTTTAATTCTTGACCTTTATATTAAAAGTTAAATGGTTCTTATAATTTTGGCCTTACCGTTCACAGAAGCATGTTCATAGACACTTTAGAAATGTTTTTTTCAGCTTGCTTACCCATCGTTGAAAAGGCAGACAGTAATAAAGGTGCACTTCTAACCTTCCTCTACTAGTGAGATGGAGGAAGGTATTTCCTTCTTCCATTTGTGTACTACTTTGTTTATAAGAAATAATTGATATTTGTCTGACAATTTTCAGTTTAAAAGGAACCTTCCTTGAGAATGCTGTTAATGGGAATCTTTTTAGTAAAGACTTTTCTGTCACAACAGTTCAGTAGTCATACCTGAAACTACTTTTACAGCAGCTAGTTTGAACATTGTGTGAGGAGTACAGCTATTTAAACCCAGAACTGAAAAAACAAGCAAGACATCCCCAAAAAGCTGAATTAGACTACCATTAAACACTGCTGTCTAAAGTGTTTCATCCAAGGGTGCATATGTGTATTGCAGTCACATTGGTAGACAGAGCACAGAAGAACTCCTGTATTACTTGCAGAGGTAAAGATTTATTCTCTGTATTTTTGCTTAAAATTTGATTGAGCTTCTTCCACCTCCACTGCTACACCCATTTCAATTGTTCTTATTTGTCATGGACTGTGCAGGTTAACAAGCTTGTCACTTGTACTGGCATTTAAATTGCTGTTTTCATCTCCTTCCTCCTGTTTAATAATCTTCTCTTTTTTTTTTTTTTTTTTGATAAGACCTGACATTTTTCTGACTTCTTCCTACCGTTTACAGAGATGCTTCTGGAATAAAAGTAAATAAATCAAAATTAATGATGACATGAATGTGACAGCTTCCAAAATTTGCAACTATAGTTTTCCATTTCCTCCTATTACTCTAATAACAGATAACAGTTTGACATGGATATGGACACAATGTGCTTCGAAACAGCAGTAGACTTAGCTAAGGAGTCAGCAAATTTGTTTAAAATCTTTTAGGCAGCAGCAGTAACCATTTCAAAGCTGGAAGACAATGTCTGAACCTGAAAAGAAATTAAAGGTTGCACCTTTAGGCCTCCCTAAAGATCTATAAATCAGCCACAGTTCACTTGTCTTCTTGCTAGAAACATGAGAATTGATGAGCAGTAAGATTAGTGAAAACAAACTGCCTACCAGGAAAAATGCCCAGAAAATGCACTTGCACAAAGTGTTTCGTTTAATTCACCTTCTGCTGTGGCTATGCCGATGAATCTGCATTTCAGTCATTTGCACTTTCACTCGCTGCAGTCATTTAAAACACAAAACCAGATGTCCTGAGTGTGTGAGGGAAAAAAAAACCAAACAAAACCCACAAAGCTAGTATTCACTTATGGGGAAGTCCTCCTGATGCCCCTACTAATTTTTCAGTCAGCTGCTGTTCATATCAATAGCAACCTAACACAGTAATCTGACCAATAGGATAGGTCAGCTCAGAACAGCCAGCCCACTTAGAAACAAATCAAGAGACCAATGAGGGGAGGTGATTCTGTCTAGTCAGAGATTTTATTGCTAGTCCTTATTAGCATCCATTCATTCTATAGGTACATAATTAACTCTGAGAGGAGTTAAGAATGTACTAAGAACCAAGACTATAATTTGTGGAGGAAAAGACTGCAGAGATATAAAGGGTGTGTTCCTCCATTGCTCAGAGTGAATTTTCCCCTGACTACTCATCGTGATATTTATACCACACAGTTCAACCAGTTTGTCTACACGCACTTCAAACGTGGGACATGAGCGTGATTTACTAAGACAGCTGTTACCACTAATTTCACAAAAGTAATTCTACTGTTGTGTCTTGCTATCACTTGCCCAGTATTTCTCACAGTGTTTTTTTTTAAAGGATTCCTCAATATCCAACACCAAAACTCTCCGATGAATGACTGAAACATTTCCAATATTGTTATTAAAGGCAGAGTATTCTGTAAAATCTCAGACTTTTAAATGTGTGGTCTCAACATCATGACACAAGTACTCAACTCATTTCACATACCCTTCACTAGCAGGCTTGTGGAAGTTGTAGTAGAAACAGAGAAAATTTATAAATGTTACTATTCCAGTTCACAGGAATTTTTGAAATATGAAAAAATATTTCACTATGTCACTGATGATGGCACTGGTTTGATATTCATAGAAATCAAAGATAAATGAGAGGTACAAACAAACAAAACAAAAATAATTAGAGTTCTAAAGACAAATTATCTAAGCCAAATACCTGAGAGACTCAAAGAGAGTCCAGAACTATGCACCACAGGAGGTCATTTTTTACTAAGTGGATACATTAACTAGATAATGAGCCAATGTTACCCCTTTCATGTAAAGTATACAAATTTAACCCCAATCCCAAACTATTTAGTCATTATTTAAATAAACCTAAACCATTAATTCTGAATTTGAAGCCTTCAAAATGAACCATGATTTATGGGAGATACATCTTGAGGTTAACATTTCTTGCAGAACTTCAAAACTGTACCTCAGGATCTTTAATCTGGTTCACACTTTATCCAGGATTGTCCCACCAAACATTCAAACTTGGGGATCTGATTTATGAGTGGTTATGGTGGCGCTAGACTGATGGTTGGACTAGATGATCTTGAAGATCTGTTCCAGCCTTGATGATACTGTGATTCTTTGAGACAAGCAAGTGTTGAAGCTCTACCTTCTTGCTCCAATGACTTTGATTTCTTAGGAGTTTTTCTGGTTTTTTTGTTTTTGTTTTGTTGGGGTATTCTTGTGTTAATCCAGGTGTATGTGTGTGCTACAGCACAGGTAGTAGCAAGAGCCAGCTGCTTCCTCAAGTCTTGGATCTGGGACCTGAGGTCAGACTATGCTGGGACAGCAAGAGCTGACTGTGAGTTAAGAGGCTCTTTCTACAGTTCTAGATGTGGCAAAATATTGGTCCAGCATCCAAACAGGGAGCCCAGCAGGGAGCAAGAGGAGGTAGGACCAAACAGAAGATAGTATTCAGCTATTCTAAGAGGAAGGTCAGGCCTGAGACTGGAGGTTGTGTGACCGCCAGCAGGGTGTAGGGAGGCCTCTAGGCAGGCTGATCAGAGCCATCACCTTTAGTGTCCTCAGGGCCCTGGTATAACTGTTGAATTGCCAAATCTTGAGATCACAGAATAAGTTGAGTTAGAAGGGACCCACAAGGATCATCAAGTCCAACTACTGGTCCCACACAGGACCATCTCCAAGAATCACACCACGTGCCTAAGAGTATTGTCCAAATACTTTTTGCACTCAGACAGGCTTGGTGCTTTGACCACTTCCCTGGGGAGCCTGTTCCAGTGTCCAACCACCCTCTAGGACAAGAACCTTTATCTAATATCCAACCTAAACCTTCTCTGACACAGTTAGGCCATTTTCTCAGGTGCAGTCACTGGTCACCACAGAGAAGAGATCAGTATCTGCCCCTCCTCTTCCCCTCATGAGGAAGTTGTAACTGCGATGAGGTCTCCCCTCAGTCTCCTCCAGGATGAACAGACCAAATGACCTCAACTCTTCCTCATATGGCTTCTCCTCTAGTCCCTTCACCATTTTTGTTGCTCTCCTTTGGACACTCTCTAATAGTTTAGTATCTTTCTGTGCTCAAATTAGTGATCTCTCTATAGGTTGAGTAATGCACTGTACTTCTGAAAATTGGCAATATATACCTTCTACCACAGTTGGATTTATTATGAGGCTATTAATAGTTTAGTCTTTCACTTCAAATCCTTGTCAGATGCTGACCTTTGTCAAATAACTTACACTGAAAGAAAGCCATTTTTACCAAACTTGACTTGGTCGTGTCTCTATTTTTATTATTTGGTGAACTTTTCCTGAACTATCCAAGCATTCTCAATAGCTCAATTACTAATTTTTCAAGGTAAGTTGTAGCTTTTTTCAATTCAACTGGGCTGTGAATTATATGTGATTTTAATAAAAGCCTGACCTTTGTTGCTGAAACATCTAATCTTTCAAGAAGATTCAGGATTTTTGATGTAGTTGAAACACCATGGACATAGCTAAAATCAGCTGCTGTTCCATAGGCTCAGTTCCTCATTTCTTCATTGTTTATTATATCCTGTGTATCCTTACAAGTTTAAACTTACCTATAGATGTTGATGAGAGTTCATCTGAAATGAGGCAGTTCATCTGGCAAAGCAGAGCTGGGGTTTTTTGTTCATATACTTCATATACTATGGCAGAAATAGGCCATGCCCTAGGAATAGTTTCAAAAATAATTGTTGCAATTTGTTCCCAAGGTATCTATTATCTCATTTTGGATAACAAGGCATGTGAATTGTCTTTGATTCATTCTCAGGTACCTTAAAATTCATAACATTCTCCAGGTGCAGTGCACATATTGCTGAATAAGATGCAGTCATCTTTGACATACAAGAATATATTTTCCAACTTTCTCAAAATACAAATGTGTGACTGGAAGGGATATCCTTAATCCTTGGATCTAGTAATTTGTTTCTCCAGAATGCTGGTCTATAAAATTATTAATTTGCAAAGCTTAGCTTTAAAGCCAATCTTCTTCTTTGTTTTTGGTTTTTTGGTTTTTTGGTCTTTTCTTTTTTTCATTCTTATTGCTTTCTATTACTTCCACAGAAGAAGATGAAACCATATAACTGTCTTAAGAACCTGCTGGGTCTTTTTAGCTTATCTTTATTCCTGGCTAGTTTATATCCATTTATATATCATTTATACTTCTCTGTTCACACTGTATGTCACTGGATTTCTATGATTACATTTTTCCTTCTCTGGTCCACATTGTATCAGTAGTTTCAACTTTGCTGCTAGTCACATTAAATTTCCTCTTTTATGTTATATCGATATGAAGAAGCTTTTATATGATGAAGTTTGTATCAGAAAGTCTTGTTGGCACAAAAGTCTTCATGCAAATATCACTGCATTTTTATTATTACTTTATTCAAATTTGCTAGTACTACTAATCCTTATGAAAATTTATCTTCTTTCAGTTATTCCATTTGTTAATGTCATGTGATTCTTTCTGCATGACATTCTGTACACTAATCTTTCAGCACAAAATTTGTTTGGTTAATACAATGCATATAACTTCCTACTTCCAGTATAATTTTACCATTCTCCCCTTTCTTTTTTTCTTTTTCTTTCTTTTTTTTCCCTCTGAAAGAATCAAAAGTGCTGGCATGATGCCCTGCTGGTACGTTACTGAGATTCTCTACTTTGTGTTTTTCCAGCTAGGAAAGTCTACCTTGTGGAACAACTTATCTATTTCGTACCCCAATAACATTAAGAACAAAGTACACTACTAGATAGAGAATAATGGAGTCATTAAATCTGCAGGTACCTCAGCACTTGTCATTGTTTATTGAATACAAAATACACAGACTTTAGTGTTGGTGGCTAAGAAATACTATTGAATTCTGGAATTTCATTGTAGTGGATGGTGTGGTAGATCCGGGACTTACCTCTGTGTGAGCTGCAGGCTGAATGTTGTCTGCAATATATATTTAGCAAAAAGTACTGGTTGGTGATTGTCACATATATGACTGGAATTCTTCTGCAAACAAGCCCTGACAAGTGTTTTCCCTTTATTATCACCAGTATTCCGCTATAGAATACACTGACTGTTTGTATGAGCCAAGAGGAAAAGTACCTTTATACATTATTATGAAATACCTTGTATCATAGTCTTGTGCACACGTATCATCTCTGGCTGGCAGCATTTTTATTGTCATAATAGAATCAGAACTGTAAGAATTGATCCTAGCACTGTGCCCTCCTTTCCCCAGCATTAGGTGGAAACATGAACTTTGGATATTGTTGTCATTCCAATAGGGGCAAGTTCTGGCAACCACTTTTCATCAGCTCAGATGTATGTGATACACTTCATGCCACAAGAGGCTCTACTTGTAAAAGTAGGCGGTCAACTACCTGCTGACTTGGGTGAAGCTATTAGTGATTTATGCATCTTTATTAGCAGGAAGTTTCCACCTGATCACTGGAGGTTGCCAACCTGCTGCCTGCCCCAGGCAGTGTGGAACTGTAAGTCAGTCCCCTCATTATCCCATACAGCTGGTATCTCTAATTCTCTGCAGAGATTTTCTTTAATCTAGTTCCCTGTGTCCCACTGTGGATATTAACTGAACACCTAGCAGAGTAACCTTTACTAAAAATAAACTCTTGCCACTAAATTCTGTGTGTGATTTGCAAAAATTCCTTTTACAGTTTCCAAAGGGAAATTGGTGATTTATGACAGTAATTAAAATTACAAGCTTAATTTAAGACAGCCAGCTAAGGCAATGGTTAGGATAAAGAGAAAATAATTAACCTCACTATAAAATAGGTGTACAAGGCAGGTCGGATGTGTATGCTGCCAGAGCTGACTGCACTGAACTCAAAAAAGCCATTGCTTAGTCTGGATACCTCATTTTTAAACAGCTAACACTGGTGTAAGCCCCAGCCAATGTTTACATATCTAAAAGTCAGTACATATTAATCTCATGGTGTTCATGTGACTTTCCAAGATGGAATTTATATTTCTATGCACACAGCTCAGTGCAGATATATCTGATGCTTGAGCAACAGCATAGGCAGCAGCTACTGCAGACTCTGTGCGTGTGTGTGCGTATTCATAATGCCTGCATTTCTTACATGATTGGTATTGATCACCCATTGATTTTCTGGCACATCTTCCAGTCAGATTCTTATATTAAATAGGAATAAAAAGCTGAAAGTGATTTCACAGATCAAAGAGCTTTTCTTTCAGTTGTACACAATCCAGGTAAGAAAAACACTAGATACACTGTAAAATTCACCAGCTATTTTCTCCCACTATGCCCATAAGAAAGCTAGCGTAGAACTTTTTCCTTTCATAATTGGAACATCCTTTTGATTTACAGTTTAAGATTTTTTAAGTCAAGGGCTCCTTCCTATTTTTATGTCACCATTTACCTAAAGAATATTTATTCTCCTTCTTTGTCATTTATCTCTCACTCCCAATTTTTCTATAAAAAATATCTTTGGAGCACTGTTTTTTTTATTGGCTAACAAAACTAGGGTTTTCCTATATGTATTAACATAGGTTTTAGTACCTCCTGAACTGGATTTATTATACACATGGTATTTAAAATACCATTTTATCAGTGCCAAGCAGAGTGGCAGTAGTTTATTTCCTCTGTCCTGTAGAAACACTGCATACAAGTGCAACTGTATATGGCCAAGATGAAATTTATAGATCTGTTTTGTTGGTTCATGACCTTGTTGCTTATATTATGCCTTTAGAAAATGGTGGCTATTCCAGCTGACAAAAAGAAATTGATCAGCATTAACAAGTCATTTATTTGGACTTGACAGGAGGCTATAATTATTGCAAGAATATAAAGGATATACATAACGATTTATCTTTAACATAAGAGGGCATATCAATAACATTCTTATGCTTTTGGAGTATGTCTAAATGAAGTAGTAAATATTTTTAATAGTAAGTGCTTTCATAAAAAGTTAAGGAATTTAAGCAGTATTGGTGCTAATATTAACTTATGTGTAAGGTCAGACTGCTATAATAATATGTACAATGACCCCATTCCTGATGATACTGAAGGGATGAAACCTATTATTTAACCAAAAGTCTACAGTCCCCTAAAGAAACATAGGCAATCAGGTGTTTATTTAGCAGAATATACTTAACAAAGTGCTAAGTGCTTAAGTGTCCTATCTCTACATTATATTCAACAACTAAATAAGGAGGTTGGAAAGTGAAGAGAGCATGTGACAACACAAAAAGAACCACATACAATCAGCCATAGCCTCTTGGTAAGTAAGGGCTCTCCACCTCCACCACTTCCTGTTGGTATCTGTTATTTATTTCAGTGCTGTACTGCTTGCTTCTTATTTACATCTCATCTGTGGATGCATGCACTGTCTCCCAGCTTTCTGTAGCTGATGATTTCAGGCTGTGTCGTTTACAGCCTCATTGTTTCCACTGTTCTCCCTTGCAAATTGTTTCCATGTTCTTTCTCTTACTTTCCCTTTCCCTCACCAATTCCCCAAAACTACTTTCCAATTTTGTTGTTCTCTTCCCCCCCTTATCATGAATTCAGCTGTTTTCATTTAGAACAGCGTAGTCAAGCAAAAAGGTTCTGGGTCTCAATGAGATGTCAGAGTATGATACTAATTTTTCACATTTTCCTTAACTTCTATGGACCACATTTCCAATGATAGAATGTTGACCTAACATATGTGTATGGGTACTCCTTTCTAGATCCCGGAGACAGAGAATTATTTTGAAAAGCATTAAACAGCTGTCTTTGCCTGGGATTTTATTATTATTGTATTTAACTCCTGAAGAAAAGATAAGCAGAACTCGACCTTCCATATTCACAGCAACAGGGTTTTATATTACAAATGAGACTTATTTTTTTCCCCTGTAGATCTTTTCTACTATTTTTGTGGCTTAGTCAGTCATTTCACCCCTAAGCAGAAATGCCTGTGAGGCCATTTCACACTAAGTGATTTGGCTTGTTCTCTGAATTCACAGTGTAGCCCTGAACAGCAGTAGAAATTTGTTGGGGTTTTTCCTCCCCTCTATGTTCCAGTCATTTTATTGTTAGTGAGTTTCAAAAATAAACATGCTTTATCCCCTTGAGCAACTCACAATATGCAGCTGAATTGAATAATATATTGTTTTCAACTTGTTATACATGTGCCAGTTTAAATTTCAGGAACAAAACTGCTCAGGAATATGCAGAGTTAGATATCTATGTATCTTTCAATAAAGTGTAATCAGATTTCTTTTGGTCCTGAATCATTGTTGGAAAAAGATGTGTGGTTACTAGTGAGCATGCTTGCTTCAAGAATACTGCATTTCTACATGCTCAGAATAATTTTATATTCATTTTGATTAGAGCAAACTGTTTACTCTCAAGAGGCTGACAAACACTAAAGATTTCCACTTTAGAGGTTTAGAATGATATCAAAGTGGCCTTATATCTTTGCAAAGATCTGTTTCCTTGGTAACATGAAGCAAACTGTTAATTTCAGAAGTGCCTGTAGAGAGAAACTGAGATTTTATTTTCATGCTAAATATCAAAACTTAATGTGGATAATGACATTGTACAAAATATACTACTGAGTTTAAAAGATATTCAATCTTCAAATAAATAATACAAATGGTCACGTTGGAATATAAATAATTTCTAATTATATTTAGGTATTATTATTTGTTGAAAGTTAAAGTACAATATGTTTTCATGTTTATTAAATGAATTTTACTTTAATGTAATTAAGTAAATATGATATTTTTTTAAAAAGGCAAACAACAAAACCAGAATAATTACTGTTGAAAAAGCACACAGATTAAGAAATATTTCATGGAAAACTATTCCCCAACAAGTAAATTTTAAAGAGTTTGCAAGTACCACTTAGTTAACAATGACTAATTTCTCTGTCAGGAGTATCTTTCTCTGCTTTATGCACACAGAATTGCAATGAAAAATAGCTCAAGTTTCACACAATCAATAAATGATTAAAACTCCCCATTCTGGCTCCATTTATTTATTACACTCTTTTGCTGTATCTTAACTAAGGACCTGAACAGGAAATACATCTAAGCATGAGCTTAGCTTTGAAGTGGCAAACATTTGTATTGAAGCCGAGTCTAGCAAAGACTTGAGGAACAGATGCAAAACTTACAAATTCTCATGAACACCATGAAGTCGTTGCAGCTGAAATTATCACATGGTTACATGCAAATGAGTACTCTTTTTCTGACAAATCATCTAAACATCTGTCAGAACATCTCCACAAAACAAACAAACTGACACTTATGATCAATAATCACTTGGCTCAGGGGCTCATTAGAGATGGGAAAATAACTATCTCCTTTTTGTCTTGATGGAAAGGGAAGAAATGTGAGGTAGGGGTTGGACAGAGCAACAAGAGGAGTGGTGAAAAAGAAATTCAGCAGGACTCAGACAGAGAAACTTTATGGAGAAACACGAGTACCTCTCCTGGGAGAAAGCAGGGGTGTGCTTCTATAATCAAGGAGGCAGTATACAACTAAGGCAAAGTGTAATTTATGGGTGTTGAATAAAACTCCTGCAAAGAATTCAGCCCCTATCATCTTCGTAGACACTACTCCCATAAATTATTGTAAATAGTGCAGGTGTAGATCTTCCAGGGAATCTGGGATTATCTGAATGAGTCCTTTCTGTAACAGCAACATATTGTCAGTCTTTTTTTTACCATTTCTTTGCAAGTCAAGCTGTGAGTACACACAATAATCTCATGCTTCAAATGATTTAAAGGTGCATTTAGTTTGCAGAAAATATCTAGTGTGCTTCAAGAGTAGGTTGAAAGAGGCAGCCCAACAATCTGCCTCATAATCAAACAAAAAAATTGTACCAGAACTCTGGCAGGGCATCATACTCAACGCTAAAATGCGCAAGAAGGTACTTCTTGTTCTAAACAGCAAACATTTTTAACAGCAACCATGCAGTGCTATATGGGCTAGTACTATTCTCTTCTGCAATTTAGTAGACAGAGTAGGGATACAAAAACCTTATTTACAGGGAGACATTAGAGAACAATAACTTTTTTTTCTTCCGCTAGATTCCATACCAGTAGTCTAGATAAAGGCAAAGACTCCTGTGAAAACTGAAACTCTTTTCCATGAAGCAATGAAATTGAAAATACACTCATGTTCTTGGGTATTTCTGGCCTGGATTCTTCTTCTGGGTCAGAGGAACTGAGGCTGGTAGTATTTGTTTTCTCTACTATAGTTAAAAGATTTATTAATCAATAATCAGTGTGCTCCAGTCTGGCATCATGGTTATAACATAGAAGCTAGTTAAGCTCTCATTGTAACATCATTATTACAGTTGATTGGTTTTGTTAGATTATTTATTTACTTATTTGTTTTTGTTGGACCAATTTAATTTAGCTACACTTTTGGCCATCAGCTGACCAAAATAGCTATTAGATAATCTATTCTCTGTTGTCATCTTTGAATTTATAGCAGCATAGACTGTAATAGAGCAGTACAATTGAGCTGTGAACAATCAGCACCAAACAGTGGCAGGTTATTTAACATGTGGAGCATGAGCAGCATAGGGCATCAGGAATAGACATCCAGCAGGAAAGATCTAACACTTTCAGAGAAGGTTTACATCACCAAAGAGTTGATGCATGTTGTCAAGAGGAATCATTGAGATGTAACCTGAGGTGCTATGGATAACATGGACGTGAGGAGGAGTTACCTCATCTTACAGCTCGGAAAAACATTAAACGTAACAGAACACTAGTGTCAAGCCAAAGTAACAGTGGAAAAATGACAATAACCAGTCTTCACATTTCATAAGAGCTCTTCTGACAGATGGCCTTTGAGGCATTAATTTAAAGTAGGGCTACTTTGACAACTATTTCCATTTTTACCATCTTCTGTTTCTTGCATTCAAAAGAAAACCACACATGCAACTTGCAAATTGTAAAATCAAGACTCCTGGAAACTTCACCCATTCCAGAAACTTCATCAAGGAAAATTCAACGCAAGTTATTTACATGTGGTAGTAGTGCTATCAATTTGTTTAAAGTCTTGTAAAGGGGCAGAGGTGACAAAAACTACTGTGGTATGAACCTCGGTGCTCAGCACATGGCCTCCATGCAGTTCCTCTTGCTTTACAGTTCAAACAATTCCTTCTATAGGATCTTTATCAAGAAATTGACACATGAAAGTTCATTTCCAGTAGTTTTGTACACTAGACAGGAACCAGAATTGTATAATGCTTCCAGGCTAACTGCGAGTGAAAGGGGAGATTTCCATTCCTTGGGTGATTGGGGTGAGGAGAGAGACCTTCCTGGTGAGCTGAGCAAAAACAATGTGGTATGGAGTAATTTCCTGGCAGCACTTGGGAAAAGACACAATTTGGCAACAGGCTCTATCACCACAGAGTTAATTACCTCCAGCAAAGGCCTGGATTTCCAGTCATAGCTATAAAATTAAACTCATCTTCTGAGCTTACAACTTTGTGTACCCAGGAGAAATGAAGTATTTCATATGGCATGACCATAGCAATGGTGATGGCAGTGAAAAAACCACCTATAGTAGTAAGAAAGATAAATTTTCAGAAGTTTTTCAAAGATGTTTTCCTTCCATGTTTACTAAGTAACAGGAAGTTGCAATACTTTTTCTCTCCACAAGTAAACACAGCGTTTCATGAAGGGCACCATTTCTGGTGTGAAAATAACAGGAAAATGATTGGAAGACAAAGAAATCTTAACAAAATAATTTGGAGCTGTATAAGATTTTGCACTTATTTAACAAATGTGATTAAAGTTGATAAGGTCACAACTTTACAAAACTAGGATCTAAAGTTTGTTTCTGTAGCTCAGACAAAACCTTTAGTGGTTTTGTGTGCAAATAAGAGCTAAACACAGAAGAGTTTTTTTAAAAATAATAAAATTCATGAATAATGCAGATATATTTTTACTGATCACTGGAGGAAAAATAATTCAGTCCAAAAGAGGTAACAAAATTAAATAATAATGAAATGTAATAGAGTATTAAAAAGACAGAACTATTTAACTATGGAATAACAGATTGATACTCACAAACACTCCATAAACAGAATAATGTGTGTAAGAACCTTGACTCATGCTAATACTTCTATTTATTTTTTTATTTATTTTTTTTTTTTTTAAACTGACAATCATAGCTGAACAGAATTCAAGACAGTCTTAATTTATCATTTTTGTAGATCCTTTCATTTTATTAAACCAGATTATATTCACTTTCACTACTTTAATTCTATTAGCAAATTAATATATTTTTAAGTTTTAAAATTTAATTTTTCCTCCTTTTTCCCTGTATTATCTGTTCCTTCTTTTTATATAGTAGGGATTTTTTGTTCGTTTTTTTCTTTAATAAGACTGCTTATTTGTATCTAAACATCTTATTTAGTTATTTTCACTCTTCAAACGTATTAAGAAAGCTACCACCTGGCAGAAAACTAAGCCACAGCAACAAGCAGAATTATTTGCTAAAAATTAAATCCATACAATACAACTATCAATCAGACCTTTGAGCCTAAATCTTCAGTGCCATGCAGACAATTCACATTCTGCTTCCTACCTTGCCATGCAGATTTTTTTTATTCTTCTTCGGCTTTTAGTGCATTAGTGATATATTTCAATTTTTTATTGAGAAATGGTGCAATACAACTCCACATAAATCTTGAGATATATGTGTTATCCTTTCAGTAGTATACACACACCTCTTTGAACAATATCCTCAACAGGAAGTTTCAGATTTCACAATAACCCGGGGTCAGTCTTTGTCTTAAGACTGTCTGCCAAGAAGGCTATCTTCTAGGTTGTTTCTTCCCTCAGGAAAACATTAGTTCATTGTAGGAATTGCATGAAAATAAAATGCTTTGATAACCTTATGAGTGCTGTTATGAACGTACTATTGCTGCTGGACATGTTGACTTTTTCTTTCAGTTTATTAGACAAATACTCATTTGAAATTGTGCAGCATTTACTGAAGGTGCATTTGTTGAAGGCGATGACAGTGCATCTTCAGAAGCATGCAGTTCAGTAGTAGAAAAAAAAAGTTCCAGCTCAAATCCTTTCTTTTCTGATCTTTCAGATTATTTTTTTTCTTCTTTTTTGCCCTTTTTTAAAATCAAGGTTTTCTTGTTTTGATACAAGTGCCTGCTTGTGTTACATATTTGATGAATATCTGATGAAGTTTTCAATCTACAATGACATTTCCTCTCACGTTCAATAACTCTTTTCCTGACAATTCCCAAAACACTTGAGGAAGTTTACCATGTCACTGCTTTTCAAACTGTAATTTCCTCTCTTTACTCCCAAGAGAATTCAAATTCTGGTAGAAAACTCAGAATACAGGATGCTCCTTTTACTCCCTCTTCTTGATTCTTTTGTTCCGGCTACATTTCCTTACTACAATGCAAGGACCATTTCTCTTGTCTGTTCCTGTCATCTCCTATATAGCTCCAAGGATGAATCCTAAGGAAGATGGTGTGTTTGTGGTGCAAAAGAACTGTTGAACAAGTAACAGTTTCACTGTTTTTCAGTTTCCATCTACAAATTCAGAAAAATCCATTGTTCTAGTATTTGGGATTCCTCTGCTTTAAGATTTTAAGTTAGTAGTGGTAAAAACTGTGCCTCTCAGTTTGTATCTCTACGTGTGTGTACACGTATGCCATCCAATATACAACAAATACACAGAGATACAAATGAAATTCCGCAGAGTTATCAATTTCAGTTTCCAAGTATAAAGAATGTTTAGACAAAGTATATATTTGTCTTCCTCAGAGTTTCAATTTGTCTAGGCATGTACAGTTTAAGAAGATACTGCTGTAACTCAGCAATATGCAGTATTGCTGAAGCAATTGATGTAGAAAATGATCTATGTGTTGAATGCATACATTGCTGCCAAGAAAGTGAAAACCAATTAGCCCTTAGATAAACAGATTATGGTTGTGATGTGGGACATAAAGAGCAGTGATGAAGAAAATTAAGAAGTATCCTATCTCCAGCAACTGTATCAAAACTTGGTATTTCCAAGTGGAAAGAATAACCTTGGCTCCATGCGTTTCATGGCTGCACAGGGAATAAGTCCTCTACCGACAAATCAAGACAGGTAAGAGTTTCAAAACGAAAAGTGTATGCATGCATCAAATACATGACAATATTTTAAAAGTTTATTTACTAAACATTTGATAACAAATTAATTTTGAATACAAATTAATTATGTGAATTTAGAAAAAGATATGTGTGATGTAAAAAAATTAAAAGGCTTCAACAAATATGTTTGGGTTTTTTTAAATCATTATGCAAGTAAGTAAATCAGACAAAGTATAAGGTCATATTGCCCTATCAGAGCAAGAAAAATCCCTTCCTTCCAAAGCTGAAAGGTAAAATGTTTCAGAAGCTGGGAACACCACTTTCAACCAGAAGAGATGGAGATCCTGCCCTGCCAAAAGAATTTCAGCCATGCTAGGGTTGATGACTGACCGTAAGAGTGAGCAGCTGGCCAGCATTGTCCAAGACTGGGACTGGGGCAGAGTTTGTCTACCCTGGTGTAACGGGTGTGTCTGAGACAGAGTTATTTTCCCCACAGCAGCCCTCACAGAGCTGTGCTTTGCATTGGTAACTATGAAGGTGTTGATAACAATGTTTAGGCTACTGCTGAGCTGAGATGGCACAGCATCAGTGCTTGCTCTCCAACATCCCATCCACCCATCAGCAGGCTGCAGGTGGGCAGCATCTTGGGAGGGTTCACAACCAGAACAGCTGACCCAAATTCACCAAAGGTATATTCCATACCATGTGATGTCTGCTCAGGTATAAAAGCTAAAAAAGTAGGATGAAGTGGGGGCATTCATTATTTATATTTGCCTTCCAGAATAGTTGCTAGGTATGTTGAAGTCCTGCTTCCTGGGAAGCGGCTGGTCATTGCTTGTGGATGGAAAGTAGAGAATAAATTCTACTTTTTTCCCCTTGCATGTGCATGTGCAACCTTCCATTTTTGCTCTAGTAAACTGTCTTTCTTGACCTACGAGTTGTATTCCATCTTATTTTCTCTCCCCTGCCCACATGAGAGGGGGAAATGATAGACAGGCTTGGTGGACACCTGCCATCCAGACAAAATTAACCCCTCACACCTGGCAAGAGAACAAGTGCCTGAGACTTATTAATTTGATTTTCCAGAGACCAAGTTACTCAAAGACAATTTAGTGTTTCAGTAACTTGAATGATTGTAGCCAGATAGCCCCAGTAAGTTGTGCCTCCATCAGTAAGAGAAAGAGAATTTTCATTGAATGTAGTTTCCTTAGGCTGCTATCCTAGCACAAGTCATAGTGCACTTTAAATCATTCCAGCTTGTTGTTTGTTCACAGATTAAAGTGGAAAAGCAAATAATAGAATGAAATATTCAGTATTTAATACCAAGTAAGGGAATAGCAAACAGAAAAATTATTTAAGATACACATGCCAAGATAGTACATATACCAAGGCAGGCTAAGCAAAGGAATAAAATACATCTAAACTGATTAAAGAAAGCTGATCATTTTTTCCTAAGGAAAAGTTACTCACTAAGGAAACAGAAGCAGACGGCTTGGTTCTATAGAAATGTACAAAAATCTCAAGCTGCTTCCCCCTGCTCAAGGAAATAAAACTAATAAAATATAAAATAATTCTTGATATACTATTATAGAAACACCAATCATAAGAGGTACATATTGGTACTGATTTAAAAATAGATTTCAATTGCACCATTTCCTGTTAATTGTTAAACTATTTTAAAAACTATCCTCTCCAAGTGCCAAGATCAGTCAAACTGATTTTTTTACCCATAGTATGGATAAGTTGCTTTCTATATATTTTAAAACCAGAATCTATTCTCTTACCATGTAAAACAGCAAACTGAAATCCAAGCATCCCTTTCTAAAGTTACCTGTGATCAGGACACAAACTTCTTCAGGACACAGACGACTTCTGGAATCCAGCAGGCTGATGTCTGCACCAGCCTAACCACTGGACTTTGTCTTCCCAGTGTTCTCATATCTGCTTCTGTTAATTAAACTAGATCCTTTGTAGGAGGCTTATTTTTCAAGCACTTGGCCTCATTTGAGAATTCTGAACAAAAAGCAATTTAACTATGGCAACTTTTTAAGTTAATGAGAAAAACAAACTCACAAAAAACCCTCAAACAGCCAAACCAACAACGTTTAAAATCAGTCATGCATGAGAAATGAGGAAAAGACAAAATTTTAAATACCGGTCATGACATCAAACACTTTGTCAAGTAAATGCTCACAATTGAATTATAAGTATCCAGTTACAGAGTGTAAGAGTCTTATCCTGATGAATATGTGAATACTAGACCCACCCACAAATTCTCTCAGTTGTGAACAAACGGAGGCTGTCTTTGCTGGCTTCTTTATAACAAGCTTTACCAACAATAGTGTATCTGTTTCCGAATAATAACTTGTGGGTGAGATTCTATGACTTTGCACCTGTTTACACAGATGAAGATGAGGATAAGGAAAATTAATCTCCAGTCTGTATGAATTGAAGTAATACACAGTGTGGTTTCAGTGCTTCTTTCATTATGATCTAGGTGTTCAAACTCTTAAAAATCAGTGCTGAATCCCCTCATAAAGAAGTACAAGGCAAGACAGAACCCTTATATAAAGCCCTTGCACATAGGGAGAGGCCTTTTTTCCTAAGGTTCCCTTCCGCCAAAAAAGCCCATTCCTCCAAATCTCCAGCTATCTCTTATTTAGGGCTTTTTCTGTAGAATTCCAGATGTTCTTTTCAGAAGCTCTGACAGTACTAGTCAGTGTAACTGGAAAAAGGAAATGGCATAAAGAGATTAAAGGCCTTTTATAGTAGCTTTAGAAGGAAATTTTCCAGATTAAACACCTCAAGCCCAATGTCATTCTGAACAGGCTACCTACTATAATGCCTGTTCTTTAATTAAAATCGATTAATGAGCTACATCCATTCACTTATTTAGATTTCTGTGTCAAGTACTTTGTTAAAGTACAGATTACTATAAAACATAAGATTCAGCAGAAAAGACACTTCACATTGAATTATACATCTTGAGTTATCAAAGAAGGGAATTGATTCCTTCTGAGAAAAAAGGCTCTTAATTCATCAGTCACACACAGGAAATGATATCTGGCTTTAGAAAAATACTGAAGCCCATGAGGATAAGAACTGACACTAATTGAGAGAAATGATAAAACTGTCTTGTGAATAAGAAAGAAATTAAAAAGTTTCATGGAGAAAGATTAAACTTACCTGAATGTATTTCAAGAATGACGTCTTCCTGTTGTGCAAATACAAAGTTGTTTTTTTAAATTTAGGGTGGGTCTACCTCAAGAACTTCCTTATTGGACACAATTAGAGATCTAAGGCCTGCAGAAAAAAAGAATCCTTGATGAAATGGAAGAAGAAAAGACTTTGTGAAGTCACATGGATAAAGGAGTAAGAATTTTCATTCCACCACTTCTGATTTTTATAAGTGTTTGTAGTAAGTCTGTCTATTCAGCTATTGTGATCTTCATAATTTTGTGATGCATATTACCTCAAAGACAGTTTGAATTAAGAGTGATTTCAAGCTAATTGAATAACAGAAAAGCATTTCTCTCCTGGGAGTGTAATAGGTTAGCTAGCACTAGAAATATCTTTAAAAACCACTCAGAAATAACATATATGTATACAGTGCCATTCTGGGCAATGTGTTCATGCCCATGACACACAGGAAACACCCATGTAAAGCTGAAATGTCTTCTTTCTGCAGTGAGGTGCTGGAGTACCTGGGCAAGCTGCCAAGAGAATCTCAGTTCCATGGAGAATAATTCCTCGCATGCCAGCTCTTAACAATTCTAAAATACAGAGCGTTCCAACACTGAACCCGTTCCAACTGGTTAACTGCTTCAAATACATCGTCATTAATGGGCTTTAACCTAATTCTGGCTCTGCAAAACTGTTTTGTAGAAAACAAAGATAAAAGTTAACCAAGAAAAAGACAAAAATAATACTGTACAAAAGCATGAGCTGAAGCAAAGACTTCATACAGTTGTAATGATTGTAGTCTGAGAGACCCTTCATAAGTTTCTGATTAATCTCCCATTAGGAAGAAAGGGGAGTTTGGTATTGAAGTTGTAATGTATTTCAATTAGTGGAGTGATTCCAAACAGATTTGGAATTTGATTTCCTCAGAGTTTCACTAATATATGATAGCCTTATAAAGTATGCTTGAGTTTCTGGTGTTTCAGCTCCATTTATACAATTATTTCTTTTTGACTGCTCTGGGTAGTGTCTTGCAGATAATTCGTCTAGCAAATTATTTAGCACAACAACATATTTTTTGAGAAAGCTAATTCCCTGGTGTCACTGAGACCCTTCTGACTATCTTGGACTTACAGAGAGACATTCACAGTTATGTTACTTTGAATGATCGATCCTAAAGAAAGTTTACCTTTGTGAGGACATGGAGGGCTTGGACATGAATCTTAAGAAAATTTGGTTAATTGTACTATCTGAAACTTTTCTCTATAAGTCAGCTGAGAACACAGTTCATTCTGACATTTACAGTCAAGCAGAATGTTAAAGAAGTTTTTAAAGTCTCATATGCGATCTTATTTGAAATTAAGAGCAGAAACTCACAGCGTTTAATACTTTAAAAGATTAGATTTGTGTTTCCTTAAGTTGTGTTTGAGTTTTCTGGGGAAAATGATAGCAGGAGTCAACAAACAGGAATGACATGAACAGTGATGTTTTTCCTTTCCTTTTTATCCTTACTTGAACGTTACCTTTCCTATTCCTGTCTTGGATCTCAGTGTAATGACTGAACATCACTTAAGGCAAGTCGTATATAACTTAGCAATGGCAGGACTTGCAAGATTAGAAGTAAGAGCACATTAAACTTCTAATTGGGTGGGGGGGTTTTGTGTTTGTTTTGTTTTCCAAGAAAGTTATCACCACTGCACTAATTCTGCTTACACTGAGTAGACAGCACTTTGGAACTGATTAAAGCAGTGGCAGAATTACGAAAAGTGCCAAATGTGCTTCAGGAGCCAACACTAGTGTTTAAACGAGAGCATAAATTTTGGGTGAATTTTTTGTCCTTTTTTCTCTTAAAATTTTATACTTGCCATACAGTTGACATAATTGACATGAAACAAATCAATTCACTAAAAAAAAAATAAATTTAAAGTATTTAATGATCGGAGCCCATGACATTTAAAGGATGACTTACAACTCCGGGATTGCTTAAAGTTATGACATAACCAACAGTCAGGGGTTGTCAGGTAAATTGAAATAATACAGTACATCTATAATAAGGAGACTCCTTCCTTGGAATACTTTCTAACACTGTAGAAAATCTCCCACATCAGTTAAAAACATACCACCACTTTTTAATCTTACATGCAAAGGTAATTTTGTCCTTGCCTCTGATAACATAGAAACATGAAACAGAATACAGATACTTTAGACTAACAGTAAAAAACTCAGCCTCCCAGAAACAGTCCACTGACCACACTGCTTCCTTTCTCCTAGAGAAGAGGAGAGACTTAAGGAGAAAATGCTATGAGACAGATGTTAGTCATGGAGAAAAATACACCACTGGAAAATTTTCCAATTTGTGAAGTGATGTAAAGAACCCACATAGAAGAGGTTCTCAGTCTTCTGGGAAAAGCAGGTGAACTCCAGAAAATTCCTTTGACATTTTTGCAGATTTTGCAGTGAATCATAGTCTAGCTTCTATAGGACATATGGCAACACTGTCCATGAATCGTATTATAATGTTATTGAGCCTGTTAAAAAAAAAAATCGCCCTGGTTCTGCCCTGATGCCAGAAGTCTGAGTAGACAGTACTGGAGAATATTCTCTTTTGCACGACTAAAATCACTTAAGAAAATATACTGCTACTGGGAATCATGGGCTTGCGCCGAGCAATTCCCCGTGTAGCAAATAAAGTATGATGATCATTGGACCACTTTCTGTGTCAAACACGAGGTCAAATAGTACTAGTAATTGATGAGCCACAATAGAGCTTTTCACTTAAAAAAAAAGTTGATAGTAATAGTGATTTGTGGAGAAATATCTTCCCTCCTCCTCCTTGTTAAGAGAACAGTTACTTTAGGAACACACAATCCTCTGGCAGAAACCAACAACAGGCTTAGTTGGAAGATTTTTCTTAGTACAAAGCTTTCCAAAAATGTCTTTTCAATTATGTTAGGGATATGGAAATACTAATGAAAAAACCAAAGATTTTTTCCTGTTGAAACCATGCCTCTTGTATGGACAGATAGACAGAATTTGAAACAGAAATTCAGCCTGACCTTCTCTCATCTGAGGGAAGGGCCTTAGCCAGAAAAAAGAGCCATTGGTTTATTCATCTTTAATATTTCCCCTGAACAGCATTTGTACATGGCAAGTTACTACACAGCCTTATCTGAAGTATCACTCTTGGTAGTCGAAATTAAGGAGGATTTCAGACTGCTTATGAATCAACAGCCCTTGAAGTGCTATGGTCTCTATATAGTTTTGATACCAGTACAATTGTTTATTGAATCTGACATTTTTAATGGAAAAATTATAATTTTAGTAAGACTTTCATCAGAAACTAGGTCTGTTGCATGGATCTCAGGCCTTTTTTCCTACACCTCAATGGGCTGTCACAGAGCTTAGAAAAGTCAAAGCTTGTGTGTTAACGCTAACTCAGTTCTTCTTGGGCACAGGACATAGGATTAGATTTTTTTCTCTTTACATTTGGAAGTACCTTTATTTTAGCTGCATACTTTGAAACTGCACTTACTCTATCAGTGGAGAAGCAAAAAATTATTAAGAAATTAATCCCTATAATTGCTGCTGTCCTAGTACATAAAGTATTAAAATACTTCCAGCATATGTTATTTAAGTACAGCTGAACAAGTAATAATATTATTCACTGTGGCTAGTTGATTACTTTAAAAATAGTGACATAGTAATTGTATTAGAAGGTGTGTTAAAAATAAATGGCTTGAAACCTGGCAGAACATCATTGTTTGCAAATGAGGTGAGCAGACTGTTCTATCCACAAATCAATGCCAAAGGAGAGTGACTTTGCTTCTGGCTAATTGTCCGACTAATGATCTGCTTAAGACAGCAAAGTACATTGTACATAAGTTAAAATTTGCTCTTGAAAACTGAATCTTCTGTTACACAATAACTTTTCTCAGTCATCAGAAGACTTTCAGAATTACAGAAAATATTTCGGTTCTGCTAGCACAGAATGGGCAAGCTGTATGGCTAGCACTTTGTAATTAAAGAACATTAAAAGTTTTTCCAGTTATTAGCAACTATTTTGAGTATCAAGTGAGTCCAAGTAGAATTTTCTAATTTTTTTTAAAGTAAAGATCAGTATGAAGGATGGAGACTTTCAGGTTCTGAAAGCAAGTACCTTTAATACAGTAATCTCATAACTGATAATCTGATTTTACCCAGTATAAAATATGGGACAAGAATGCATTCATAAAATGGCAAATTACAGCTCAGTAATGAAGATGCATACTGTGGTCATAAGTATATAGATATATCTATCATTATATACCTAAAATGAATTGTGGCAAAGTGGAAAAAATCAAAAGAGATTTCTTTCATTGGTATACAAGATCTCTCAGATACCTGACTTCCTATCTCAATATAAGGAAAAATCAAATTCAGACACTGTCTTTGACAAAAACAAACAAACAAAAACCAAAGAAAAATTAAAAAAAGAGAAATCAAAAATCGACTTTACAAGATATTTTTATTCTTGACTCCAGATCAAAGGCTGAATATGGACTGGTTTTAAGAATTATACACTGAGAGTTTTATTACAATGATGGTGCATAATTGAAGAATTGTACATTAGTGTTATAATATTGATTTCAATGTGGTTTTCTTTAATGTCTTAAATTTTCTGGAGAATATTATTCCCAATACTCCCTGAAATGCAGTAACAGAATATTAATTTTTTTTTAAAAAAGGGGCAGAGAGTTTTCTAAACATTGATTTTCCTAAAACAAAACCTGAGATGAAGATTATTTTCTTTCATATTGTATGGGTTTTAATTTTTTAGTGCTAGACATATTAAATCTAATCATAAATAAGTTCATAATAACTGAATTTAACATTTGAAGGAAAATCTATACTTCACAGAAAAATGAATAATATTCTAGGCACTTATCTAAACTGTGATTCAGAAGAAAAACCACATTGCAAACTCTCTCTTTGCATTTTTCTCTTTTTCCAGCAGGAAAAAAAATATCATTTACTACTTAAAGAAATACTACTGGCCTTAGAATTGAGAGATGAAAAAACCATGAATGTCAAAATGGAGGAGTTCTGAGAGTGAACAGAAATACCCTCAGATACCAAAATAAAACCTGTTGAGGGAAAAGGTATGGAAAGGCACATCTAATGTCTGGTGGCACATGTCTGAGATGCCAAGATCGTAAGTTTGAACAAAAGCAGAGAAATTAAATCTATGTTTCATATAAGCCTAGTATCTTTGAATATATGTATTGCTTTTAATCATGCTGTACTGCATGAAAAAATATTGGCTTTAATTTCATTTTTGCACATGTGCCCGAGTAACTCAAATATAGGAAACTGGAGATCAATTCAAATGCATTACACATCCAAATAGTAAAATTCCTGATGTTGTTCCTGCCTGGCAATAGGAATTTTTGTTTACTCCAGGAATGGACTCTCTAACCTTATAGATTGAAAAATAATACAAAAGAAAAAAAAATAAAGTCTTTTATTTCCACAACAGTATTTTGAATGATATGTTTGTTAATTCAATTAAATTTAAGTAGGTTCATGGTATCCTGGGGTAAGGTCACAAAGAACTCACATGAGATGCAATGTTGTCATAACAATCATATCACATCAAACACATAAAGTAGAGTTATCAAAAAATATTACATTTCAGTAACAACTACAAATTTTCCTAGGATTACAGAAATTCAGAGGAAGTTCTTCTAACTAGTTCACCAGAAAATCCAAAGTTGTACAGTAAAAGCCTAATTGTGATGTCAGTCACCCAAATTTTCCACTAATTTAATACCATGAAGTACAATTCTTGTTTACCTCAGTTTAACCAAGATACAAATCAATTTTTGTGCTGAATTTAGGAAGTGGTTGACTTCCCCAAGTAAAAAAAAATTCAGAAGGAAATGGGGCCAAAAATGTGCAGAGAAATCTCTTTCATGTGTTCTTGCATTTTCTGATCCAGAGTTTACTAAACAACCTGTTCCCTCCATTTTTTCCCACTGCAGCTTTCCTGAGGTGAAAGAAGAAAAGAATTATCTGAAGATATCAGCAGTGAGGACAGAAGGAGAGAGGACAAAGGTGACATATTAGAAATCATCTTCTTCAACAGCCTGCAGATAAGAAAAAGACATCCTTCCTCTGCTGGAAAATTCCTAGATCACTATAATAAACTAATTAATCTCAGATTGGTAAAAAACACCATTAAAGGGACTTTGAGCTTGGTAATAATTACTTGCTGAATGCAGCAGTCACAGATTTCTCCTATCTGCAGGGCTGTCTCCCATCTCCTCAATCTCACCAGAAGGAAATTCTGATTTATTAATAGAGGTTGATGGGAGTAGGGCATTACTCATTGCAGGGATTTTATTTTTTTATTTTCCTAGATAGGAAATCAAGAAAGACTTATTGTGAGCAACATTAAATGTACAGACACAGGGAGGAACATCCACTGCAAGTCCTGGTGAAGGAAGCATTTACGTCTAGCCTACGGAGAAATCTAAGGGAACCAAAAAAGGTATAATGGGAAGGAAAGAAGGAAGGAAGGAAGATGATGAGATTGTTGTGGAAGGAGAAAATTGAAAAGTCTAGAGAAAGTAGTTTAATGAGAAAGACAAGCAGCCTTTCAAGGTCGTGAAGAGGACAGAAGTCTGTTGGGGACAGCCTAGGGACAGAGAGGAAGAAAAGCAGAGGGTCCACCTCCTTTTATCTTTACAGGAAAGCAAGCATGATTAGTACAAGCTCACTAAAGGAAAGCAGGGAGTGTTTTCTTTACCTCTTTAGATATTAAAAAAAAATTCAGTCAAACTAACAGAAGGGAAGTGCACTTGTGTCTGATAGAGGTGGAATTACTTTTACAGAGATGTTGGCATCATTAACCTGGCACCTATGTGAGCTTTTGCTGCCAGGGTCAGCCAAAAGAGATACAGGAAGAGATAAAGGAAGAAAGGGATGGCTCAAAGAGTTATGCCAGTGGGGAAAGAGGAAAACCTGAGAAGTCTTGAAAACATAAACTCTTCCAAACAAATTCTTTTGTCTGCTGTGAATGCTTCACTTGTTTAAATATGAATCTTATCATTCATTGTTTCAACTAAAATATTAGTGCTGCACAGCATTGTGAGAGCACATAGGTGATTAGAAAAGGTGTACCTGACAGTTGTGGAGAAATATTCACAAAAAGAGTACAATCCAAAGGTATTCTACTGCATTTGAAGTATACTCACTGCATTAACAGAACAGTTATTACATATATGTGACAGTACAGAACCTCTTTCCTACAAGAAAATCTTTCTGTTTATGGTAAACATAAGATAAGGTGTTCAGAGCTCTTTTGGGAACAGGCGGTGAACGCCTGTGGCTAATTAGCCCCAGGGGGCGGATGGCTGTGGCCAATCCCAGTCAGAGTTCATTTTGTATAGAAAAGCTGCATTTCAGTAAATAACTCTATTTTTCTCTACAATCTCTCTCGTGTGCCTCTGTTTCAACATCAGCTCAACAGCGACACTATGCAGGTAAAACAAAGGGTGGTAGTATCATAAAAAGTAGTAGGGGAAAGTACAAAGGACAGGACAATATTCCTATAGTGATGAACAAGGTTCAATCACACTGAATGCAGTTTTTTCAGCTGCAGATAAAACTGCACATAAAAAGTATGAAATGGCGAATGTGTACTGAAAAAAATGTCAAAAGCATATGCTTTTAATACATCTTTAAATGCTTTTGAAAGAAGAAATATAACTGGGATTACAGAGCAACAACAGCGAAGTGATTTTCACTTCTTAAGTAATGAAAAGACCAAGGAAAGCATAATGAGTAGCAATAGGGGTTCATGCTACACAAAAACATTACTGAGAAATCACAATGGGTGCAGAAAAGTATTCAAAGGCTAAAGAAACTGCCATCCTGAGAAAGATACAAAGAATCCAATCACTACAGTTTATGCAAAAGAAAGTTAATGGCAGTTAATGTAAGTGGTTTCACAATGTTCTACAGAGCAAATCTGTGTTAAGGCACTTGATGAGCTACAAGAGAAAGAAAGGCAAAACCCAATGTCTGGAAGCTAAAACCAGACAAATCCAATATGAAAACACACAGAGTTTTAATACTGATTAATGAGTGGAAAAACAACTGTCAGAGGAAGTGATAGATTTCCTCTTTCTGTCTTGATTCTTTCCCATTAAGACTGACTTTCTGGAAGTTAAACAGTAGCCAAACCATTTAATGAGCACAGGAAAGGGATAGCTGGAGATCAGCTGCATAACAATTTCCTGATCCTTCTAGATTTAGGTATTCTAAGTCCCTGAATGCATCTCAAATTGGGGAGATTAGCAGAGCACACTTAGAGGACATTCACTAGGTCTTTGGGGGTAGGTGATGGGGGAGTTAATTTGCCCCAGGAACAGACACAAACCTTTCTCCCATTTGTGTTTCAAAAGTTAGCAATCTGTAATGCTCTTGTGCTTGACAGGAAGATCAGATCCACTTTGAAAATAATGACAGTTTGGGGAAAGTTATACTGCTTAGGGAGCTTACCACTGCTTTAGATGCAGAAGTCACTATATAATTTGACAGTGATGGGAGAAGCCCATTTCTTACTGACTTGTATGCTACATTGCTGCAACAAAAGCAAAAGTTGTCCCTACATATCTGTCTTCTAAATTGAGCCCAGACTGGAATATCCTTTAGTTTGTACAAAGGTAGGGAACACATGAATTATAGAAAGTATGTAGTCTTCTAAGTAATGAGCCTACTGACATGACCCATATCCAGATTCTTGTCCCTCAGGAAATCTAGCACACGGGCAGCTAGGGGATAATTAAGGACAACAGTTGCTTTAATTATGAATGTCTTTGCCTTTATCCATCTTAGCAAAGCAGCTTTAATAAGCTGTCAAGTGTTTGCTAAGAAGTGTCTCTCAATGTCAATTGTCCACATATATTTGTTGTTACAACCTCTAATCACATAGCTGTAGCTTTTTCATACAGATGGTAGATAATGAAGATATGTCTCTGTTATTTCTTTTATGGTTTGTCAGATTGATAATTGTCATCCAACTTGGGCTTACTTGGGACAAGATATTCTGGGCTCGTTTCTCAAGGTAAGCTCCATTTGAGAAGAGATATGTGAGCCATGGTCTTGCTACCATTTTTCTTCATATTTTCTGTAATTGTAACTGCTACCATTTATGCTGTCAGAAAAGGCAGAATACATAAAGGTTTCAAAAATATTTTTTGTACTGATCATGTCACTGATTGTTCACTATAGAACTGGATAGATAGCCACTTCCAAAGGAAGAAAAAAGAAACTTTCATTGCAGAATTAGTGATAGAAGGCGCCTGCCCTTCTAAAGGACTTCACAGGGTAGAAACACTGATTTTTGACAATGTACTTAACCTAAAACATTGCAAATTAAGCATTTTAAGAGTTGCTGTATATTTTAAAACTGATTTAATTGACTATGCCATTTGAGACATGAATGACATTTTAGCTGATAAAGTTCACGATAAATTCAGCTTCTGGCAATGTAATTATCCCTAGTCATTTATTCATCTGTGTGTTTCCAAGCAGCAAGATTTCTGCTTTTACAGATATGATAGGTAACTGTCTCCTTTCTACAGGATGATATCTATGTTTCTTTCTATCTGTTTATTTCTGACCATTACAGAAGTGCACCTGAAGGCCAGAGTAACTCAGGTTCTTATAAATAGATCCCTTGGAGCAGATTAGAGTGAAAAAACAGTAAATGATCTGTGTTTATAAATATATATATGTGTAGGGTTTCTTTTAGAATAATTTGGTTGCAATTGAAAGGAGGTATGTAGCCATTGTGATTATTATTATCTATAGTAATATAACAGTATAAAAGCATATTTAAGAAAATGTATGAGGAAAAGAAAAAATTAGAAAGAAAGGATAAGAGTAGAAAGATATCATCACTCAGGGATCCAGCGACAATTGCTGTTACAATTTCGATGTCTGTTGGTCAAAAGTGGTGGTTGAAGTCTTGGTCCATTGGCCGTGGGGGAAACCTGTGAAACACAAACTTCTGTGAGTTAATACATGCTCAGGCTATGTGGGAACACACAGGTACCTCCCCTGAGGGGGGAGTTTTACACTGTATATTGCAACACTGTGGCTGTGGGCTGTGTTGCAACATTGGATCATGGGCAGTCCTCCCAGAAATTAGTTTGGACATGCTTCTGGGGGGTCTTTGATGGTTTATGACACCTTCTAAAATGTCGTAGCTACAGCTGACTCTCATGTTAGCATGGCTGAACCAGTTATGCCCTATCAGAAGGGATGAATAATGTCAGTGTTCCAATACCTTCCTCAGTTGACAATGCAAGGGGAGAAGAGTTTTACAGCTGAGCCACTTGTGTAAGGGACACCAGCAAAGTAAAAAGCATTATCCCACTTGCTTCTTATAAGCCTTTCCCTTACTTATCTCAAACCCAGCTTCTTGCTGAACAAATGTTAATTTGTCATGGTCATCCCCTCATGCTCACACCCTCTGCATCTGGGCTGTTACCCTGCTCATCCTCAGCAAAGCACACCCTGCTTTTCCAAATGGCAGATTGAGTCATTGACCATTAACATTTCAGTCTCTCACAATGACAGAGTAATGATTGAATTTGGTATAATATCCTAGAAGAAGTGAAGAGTGGAAACTGGAGAGGAACTACATTTTACAAATAATCCAGATAGTAAAGGAGAAAGTTGAGTATCACCTGTCCGAGTTTCTCAACAAAACAACATACAAAATCTCTGGCATAATCAGTGAAAAATATGTCAACTTGAATTTCAAGAGACAGTTTTAAATAAAAATTTGCCTTTTTGGATGAAAATAAAACATAGGTTTGTAAATACTTGTGTTCATGGTCCAATTAGTGCATCATGATTATACCACAGTAATTTCTTCATTCTAACTCCAAGACTGGAAAGCGTCATTATGTGAACAAGGGACCCGTGTTTAGTCCCATTCTAGCTGAAGTTATCTCCTTTCTGTGAGTTTAGAGAAACCTTGGGAGATTAAACTTGCTAGGCTAAAGCTAACCTTTGTGAGTCCAATCTACAAGTGCTTTTGTGATGTAATTTAGAAGCCGCCCAGAAAGAAAGTGGTGCTATAAATTATTTCCCTCCTTTTCTGTGGATTAACTGTCTGTGAACACAATCTGTAAGTCACCTGGGTACCTCTGAAATTTATACTGACATTTTAAGCTTCCAAGAACTACTATTTTCTTGTCAGACTTAGGCATAACAAAGTCGTGACTTTGGCCAGGGTAGAAAAAGCAGCAGTTATTCAAAATCAATTGGTCGAAATACTTAACATCAGAAAATCTCAATTAGAGGTGTTTGCTCTCTAAGAAACCGTTGAAGGTTCCTGGTTGTTCTCTATTGCTAGCCACAGAGACAGTAATCTCCAAAAGACACTTGTAGTTCATGGCAAGTATTTACACTAAGCAGTCCTGCATTTCATAAGACATTTTTACTGTCAACTGAACTTAATATGGACCTTGTACTAACCAAAAAAAGACTGATGGTGGACGTGAAGGTTGGAGGCAGTCTTGGTCGCAGTGACTATTTCATGATGGAGTTCAGCATCCTGCATGAAAAAAGCAAGACAGTAAGTAAGATTACAACCCCAGATTTAAGGAGAGCTAACTTTGTCTTCTTGAAGGTCATACTTGGAGAAATTCCATGGGGGTAGGGCTCTGGAAGAGAGCAAGTTAGTATTCAGGCTTCACTTCCTCCAGGCTCAGTATCTGTGTATTTCTGTGCGTAAGAAATCAAGCAAAGGGGTCAGGAGACCTGCATGGATGGGCAAGAAGTTTCTGGCAAAACTCCAACAGAAGAAGAAAGCATACAGAATGTGGAAAAAGGGACAGGCCACTTTGAAGGAATATAGGAATGTTGTCAGAGTATGCAGGGTTGTGACAAAGAAAGCTAAGATCCATTTGAAATGAAAGCTGGCCAGGGATGTCAAGGACAGCCAGAAGGACTTATTCAATTGTATCAGTAAGAAAGGGGAGACTAGAGAAAATGTCAGCCTACTGCTGAACGAGGTTGGTGTCCTGGTGACCATGGATACAAAGAAGGTGGTTACTGAATGCTTTGCCAGTTTGAGCCTTTACCACTAAGTCTGGACCTCAAGAATTCCTGCCCCAGGAGACCAGAAAACTTCAGAGGAAGGAAGAGTTTCCTTTGGTAGAGTAGAATAGGGTTAGAGTTCAATTGGGCAAACTTGATAATGGCAAATCCATGGGCCCTGATGGAATACATATATGGGTGCTATTGATAAGCCACTCTCCACCATGTTTGAAAGGTCATGGAGAACTGCAAAGGTGCCTGAGAACTGGAGGAAAACCAATGTCTCTTCAGTCTTCAAAGGGCAGACAGGAGAATCCAGGAAACCACAGGACAGTCAGCCTCACCTCAATCCCTGGCAAAGGGGTGAAACAACTGCTCATTCTGGATGTCATTGAGCATGCGGAGGAAAAGAAGGCTAACAGGAGTAGTCAACATGAATTCAGCATGGCGAAATGTGGAGTTACAGGATGTAGGTAGCAGGACAACAGGCCTTGAGAGCCAGAGTGACCTTCTGTCTTTGGTCCGGAAGAAGCCCTGGGACCCACGAAAAACATCCAGGTCACGGGTGATGTGGAAGAGGAGTGCATTGTGGGTCTGTGAGCTACTGGACCTGTCAGAAGTGAGAAATATAATTTGTTACCTTAAAAGGTATTGTTTACCTGTTACCATAAAAGGTAATACTTTAGAACCGAGTTGGGTGATTGGTATTCACTGTGGTGTAGAACTAGTTCCTGTTTGTGTGATAGTATACAAGGAATTTTCACTACACAATAAATCTTTTCTCTCTTTCTGAACTCCACCATGCCGTGAAGTCAGCATCTTCTTAATCATTGCAGTGAAATATTGTTTAACCTATCCAATAGTCTGGAATGACTGCCTGGTAGATGAGGAGAAAGCCATGAATGTTAGCCTTCACTTCAGCTGACTTTTGATGCTGTGTCCCACAACATACACATAGGCAAACTTAGGAAGTGCAGGCTGAATGAATGGACAGTGCAGTGGATTGAGAAATGGCTGAATGGTAGATCCCAGAGGGTTGTGTTCAGCCATGCAGTGTCTAGCTGGAGGCCTGTAACTCATGGTGTATCTCAGGGGTCAGTACTGCCAGCTGTTGATGTGATTTGAAATTTTTTATTCTCCAAAAGTGTGAAGAATGTTTGACGAATTTTATCAGAACATTTCAAAGCTTGTGCAGTGAGTTTCAAATCTTAGATTAAAGATCACTAAATCATATTTGAATTACTATTTAACTTTAGCAATATTTATTAGCAAGAAATTGTATGTGTAATCAGATGGATGAGCAAAATTAATAAATTCCAGTAGTCCATTTTTAACACTATTTTAACATTGTTTTCCACACTGAGGAAACTGAATGTAGTGCTAATTCATTATATATAAGTCTTCTGATCTAAATACAGAATTTTCTTTGAATTATATAGCTGCTATTCAGGCTAATTTATATGACAGATTTTTCATGTGATAACTCTAAGTGTACTAGCCTTATAAGGCTAGTACAGAGTAAAACTTTTCATGAGTACTCTAAAGGGATGAAGGAAAGAGAAGGCAGCAGAAAATAAAGTGGCCAACCCATTATAGCTGCTATTGACAGGTGCTTTAATTTAAAGTTATAGATCCAGGTCTGATCTTTAGAAACTTCATAAACGTAGAGATACCCCTGCTGACTTCTAAATTAGCAAGATAAAAGCAATGCACTTCTTAAACCATTACCATAGCAATGTTATTAAAGTTATGCTAGTTAAGACTGCAACAATGTTTCTATTTTTAAAAAAACCCAAAACTACACGGGTTCCTCCTCTTTAGTAGGCCATATAAAGTGAAATATTTACTTCAAGTCTGACTCACAATTAGAGATTATCTCATGTTCAATCATCGCTGAAATTGTATAAGATCTTTGGTGACTGATACATTGTATTAAAAATTTAACATCCTAAAATAACACATCTAAATAGTTCACTTACAACTTATCCACAAGCAGTACTGCAAATTCAATTAAATAATCTCATTTGGAATGTAAAGCCAATATACTTTCCACCCATTCCAGCAGCTGCTACATAAGGATATTTTTCTGTACATATGCACACTGAGTTTGATAGGCACAATTTTCAGTACTATTTGAAGTTTGCAGTTACTCAAAAGTATCCAGTGCAATCCTATTTCTGTATGTAGCAATGCATGACAGGTACATTTTCTCTTTATTCTAGATTATCACAATCATTTTTCACTTTGCATAAATGTCCCCTAATATTAATGCTTCTTTCTTTTCCCTAAAATATAAACATATATTTATTAATCATGAAAGGAGCAAGAGCAGAAAAGTATTAATCAGGAGACTGTTGAGTGAAAACAAGATATGGTCTTCTGAATTATCATCCTTTAGATATTACACCAACATGTTAATGGGTGAAAAATTAATTTACATCAGGTTAGTTAGGCAGTTACTTGGGAGAAGAAATGCACACAAAACTCACAGTGAACTGAAATGCACATGCTCTCATTTGTACAATGCTTGGGTATCTTTCCTCTGCCTTTTCACATACCTATAATGGAGAATGCAGTGAGAGAAATAAGTTTCCATAAACTTGCTGTGTCAGCCAGAATGATTGGCACATGATGCACTCTCCCTTTCTTCTTGCATATACTTGCTTCACCCTGAAAAGCATTCTAGGCTGCAAGAGAATTGGAAACAAGGTATTACTTGGAATCAGTGCAGAATCCTTGGCCAAAAAAAGAGAGAACAGTGAGTTTCTTGCTTTTAGACAGCTTTAACTTTTTTTTTTCTTTTTGTGCTGTGTGTCTTCAGGCAGGGACAAGCATTCATTCAGGCCTTGCATAAAATAAATACAAAGTGCTTCCTATTCCCAGAAGTAATAAATGCTCATTCTGAACCAATTTATTGTAGTCAACCTGAAATGAATAGCTTCTCCTTAATGCCAAAATCTTCATTTCTGAAATCAACTCCACATCCTCAAGGAGAGATTTTTTGCCGCGGTGAGATGTTGACCTGCATGCTCTCATTTTAAATAATACTGCTTCTAAATGTGTCCAAATTTTCAGAATTTAGAATCACATCCAGAGTTGAATTTTTTCTTGTTGCTTTGAGTTAATGCCTTGGTTTCACCTGGAATAGAGTTAATATTTTTTTCTACTATCTGGTACAGGGCTATGTTTTGGATTTAGTGTGAGAATGATTACACACTTATGCTTTTGTTGTTGCAAAGTAGTGCTTATTCTAAGTCAAGGACTTTCCAGCTTTCCATGTTCTAACAGTGAGCAGGTGGACAAGAAGCTGTGAGGGAGCATGAACAGGACAGATGACCCAAACTTGCCAAAGAGATATTCCATACCATAGAATGTCATGCTCAGTATATAAACTGTGAAGAATGGCCAGGAGCTACTGATCGATCACTGCTTGGGGATGGACCGGGCATCAGTCTCCAGGTGCTGGGTGATTGTACTGTGCATTTCTTGTTTATCTTGGACTTTATATTTCTCTCCTTTTTTTGATGTTGTCTCCTTTTTTATTATAATTGTTGATGTTATTTTTATTTTATTTTATTTCAGTCATTAAACTGTTCTTAACCTATAATTTGTACGTTCTTTCTGATTCTACTCCCCATCCCACCAGGGAAGGAGGATGTGGGGAGCAGCTGTGGTGCCTAGCTGGGGGTTACACTATGACAGATAACCAGAAACACAGAAGGGCTATAATGAGGTTTCCATGAATGCAAGGCATCAGCAAGGATGAGTTGTAGCAGGAAGGGTAAAACTTATCATTATATAGGAAGGGTCTGTCTAATTAAAATTTGCAAAGTGAAGAATGAATCATGCTCTATGTTCTGGAATGCTGTGAAGCTTTCAAGGGAAATAAAAACCCCACACTTCTTTCAGCATGTTACCCAGGCTGCTTATGTGACCTAGCAAGCACTCTCTGAGTCAGAGAACATTCTGAAAAGAAAATTTGTCTTTTAAACTTTCAAAGATGGCATATAGAAGAGGTGGGGAAGAAAGTATCAGGTGTTTATATGAAATGGAGGTTTTGATTCTTCAATAGTTATGAATGGACAACTTCCCTCACTGATTCTTTTTCCAGTGATGTCCTAAGCTGTGATGTCTCAGAAAACAATACCATATTTAAGCCTTATACATTTGATTTGGACATGCTCCTTGTTACTAATAAACCACAAAAATTGTGGATATTGACTCAGTTCACATAATTTACCTGAAGTATTAAATTATTAATAACTGCTCCTCAATTGTAATTATGAACTTAGGAGAATTTTTGGATTAGCATTTCTAGTCTGATGACCTGTATTCCCCTTTCTTTCAGAAGTCCAAGTGTCTCTGTAGGCAGATAATGAAGCACATAGTAACTTGACAAACTTACAGGAATACTGAGGCAGTGTTCTCAGAGCTTTATTTTTCCTAGTCTCAGGAAGGGACCTGGGGATCCTGGTCGATGGCAAGTTGAACATGAGTCAGCAGTGCCCGGGCAGCCAGGAGGGCCAACCCTGTCCTGAGGGGCATCAGGCACAGGATCGCCAGCCAGGCAAGGGAGGGGATTGTCCCACTCTGCTCTGCACTGGGGCAGCTTCACCTCGAGTCCTGTGTGCAGTTTTGGGTGCCACAATGTAAGAAAGATATTAAAATATTAGAGAGCATCCAAAGGAGGACAACAAATGTGGTGAAAGCCCTAAAGGAAGCTGCATGATGTGCAGCTGAGGTCGCTTGACCTTTTCAACCTGTAGAAGAGGAGACTGAGGGAAGACCTCATTGCAGTTACAAATTCCTCGTGAGGGGAAGAGGAGGAAGGGGCAGACACTGATCTCTTCTCTGTGGTGACCAGTGACAGGATCTGAGGGATTGGCCTGAAATTGTGTCAGGGGAGATTTAGGTTGGATATTAGGAAAAGTTTCTTGCCCCAGAGAGTGATTGGACACTGGAACAGGGAAATAGTCAAATCACCAAGCCTGTCTGAACGCAAGAAGCATTTGGACAATGCTCATGGTGTGATTCTTGGCAATGTCCAGTGCAGGACCAGGAGTTGGACTTTGATGATCCTTTTGGGACCTTTCAAGTCAGGGTATTCTATAACTGTAGTATTTTTTACAGTTTGCTAATCCAAAAAAGACTTCCTGCAACAGGATTAATGTTTTGAAATGGGAATGACTGCATCCAAGCAAAGTCCCTCTGCTTAATATTTCTTATCCAATATGGCAGTCAGAGCAGATGTTGAGGGAAAATAATAGGACCAACCAAGTGGGCAGCAATGCTTTCCCAGAACTCTCTCACAGCCTTCAAATATTTTCAGCTCAGGGACTTACTCTGTGAAAATTTATATGCTTGAATTTAACAATCTTTGTGGATTTCAGTGATTTGCCTAATGTGTTTTTGAACTCATGTAAACTTTTAATAGTCACTGCATGCTATGTCATGGAGCTCCATAGCTCACCTACCTCTCATGGACAGAATCACTTCCTTTAGTTGCTTTTGCATAAGACTCTCAATAGTTTCATCTGGCTCCTTGCTCTTTTACCAGAAGAAATTTTGAGCTGCCTCTTTTCCGTGATGTGTATGTTTTTACAAGTCATTACCTTGTTTCTTACACTATTGCTTTTCTAAGCAAGGAGTCCTACTTTTCCAACCTATTCCTTGTAGAAAAGTACTCCATAGAGTTGATCATTCTCTGAATTTTTTTTTGCCCCTCTGTGAACTTTTTCTAGCTTTATCATTGTCTTTTTGAAAAGGGAGGAGTGTGGCAGAAGCAGAACAATACACATCATCTAAGATAAAGAAGTACCTTGGATCTGAACAGCAGGATAAAATATTTTAATTAAATTAATACCAAGATTTCACTTTAAATTACTAATAGCAATCGTACAGGCTTGTAGGTTCTAAATTTCCAGCTAATTCGCTTGCCAACAACGAAAGCTAAATTCTGTTTGCTTATTGCAGTAGAGCACTATGGCAATGAAGTCCTCCCACATGCTTCTAGAATCATCTGTAGAGTATATAATCAATACTTCTTGGTGTCTTTAGTAATACCTCCTTTGGGTTTGTGCTACCCACTGCTCAGCCAAGAAGGAATAATTGTTCCAGATGTTCACAAGTTAATGTTAGTGGTGTAACTGAGCTGCAACCAAAAGTGACCTGATAAGATTAATTATATTTAAAGAAAATGCTGGCTTCTCATGGGGAAAATAAAGCTTCTGCTCAGAATCTGAAGGCTTTCAGATTATTTCAACTTTATTAATTTTATCAAGAATTGTCAGCAGCATTTTCTGCTTAATTTAACTTGCTTTTATCACTCATTTCTATGAGTTTAAAAATTCTAAGTTTAAACTGGCTTGTTCCTGACAACGAACTGTCTGTTTGTAATTATTTTATAGGAAAAAAAAAAAAAAAGATAAATTATGTTTTCTGGGAGGCATAACAATTCTGCCTCAAATGTTAAGCAGCCAGAAACCAGAGCTTACACACTGACTCACTGTCATTCCTAATGATATACCACATCTACAAATTATTATCTTCCTCAGATCAGTCAGCAGCCACACATGAGCTCCAAGACAGTTGCCAAACTTAAAAAGATAATGTTTCCTTTCTCTCAAAAATAGGTTCAAAATCAAGCCAGATGAAACTGTAGCCCAAAACTAATTTTAGTTTTGAACACGGCTCTTCCAGCATCCTATTAAAATGCCTGCTTTCAGTTGTTTCCCATGGTGGCTGACAGTGTCTACAGTCAGTCCCATTTTGATGAGGATAGCTCCTGGTGGTTTTGGGGGGTTGCTTTCTTTTTTTGTTTGTTTCTTTGTTTTTTAATGTAAATATAACAAAGGTTAGAATGGCATTCAAAATCAAATTCTGCTGTTCCATATTCATTGTGTCACAGTGCTTTTTAGCTCAATTTCCCCAACTGTAATGTAAAGATAATTTCCCCCAACTGGAAGTCCTGTAAACACATGCAAGGATATGTGGGTCAATGTATAGCCATGTACTTGAAAATGCACTCATGGTAGCACTGAGCAGGACAATTGGCAACCCTTTTAAAAAACTCAGTCTTTATAAAGATTTGTCCCTGTAGTAGAATTAAATATAATGCATTATGTTTGAATATTAATGTTACTTATAATAGTGTGGCACACCAGAGGAAGACATTTGAATAAAAATAACTCCTCTATTAGTTTGAACTGTCATTTAAAAATACCATTGTACAGAAGCATAAAGCTACACAGTGCTACCTTAATGCATAATTATGTCTTTCAGCCAGATTTGTGTTGTGGACAGAAACAATTAAAACTTTACAGAAGGAAAGAAGTTTAAAAAAAAATTCTCTAACTGTGGCAATAAGTTTCCATTAGGTTCAATAAGTGGAAGAATCTTCTTTTCACCTTGCAAACTCCTGTAAGTCATTGTTACTCAAACCCTTAGGCAAACTCTGATGTATAACTGAAAAAGAAAAGCCACTGGCCAAAAGCATATTCCTGGGGAGAGCTATGCTGCGTTTTGCATCCAATTTTTTTTCAAACAAAGGATAATTCCGTTCAAAAAATTCAAGTAACAGTAGGAAACTTTTATTCAACATGATTTTTATTGCAATCTTTTATTAGTTTTGTTAAAATTGAAAAACTAGAAAGTTATTTTATTACAGGTTTTGTCTAAGAAGAACAAGAATTGATCATTGTCCAAGGTGTAAATAACAGCAAAAGCTGAATTAATGTGCAATTTACCAACCTTAGTTACCACAAACAAAAAATTCAGACCTCAGATTTTGGTAGTCAAGTTTCAAAATGAAAACTCTGAATGTTTCTCTCCGGAATGAACAAACTAACTGTAATAATTATTTTCTTTAAACCCTGTGCCAGTGCCCTCAGCACATAAGCAAGTCTGACACCAACACCTGGCAACAATGCCCTATTCAAAATGTCAGGTTTTCTACAGCCCGAAGTTTTGTTTTGGGGTAATTACTGACACAAACCTTTTAACTGACAGTCTCTCTTAAGAGCACCATAACAATAACATTTCTATGTGATATTATTTTCTTGTATGCTAATGTCTAGTCATGCCTTTGTGATACCCAGGAAATCCTGGAATCTGGAAGGGTACCAGGATCTTTCAGGATCACCAACATCCTTCCTGCCCCAGGTAGAATAGAAGTAGATCTATCAAATCACCCTAGAATAAAGTCAACTAATAAGCTCAGAAGACATAAACTCACCTCATTTAGTCCAGAAGAGCCACGGTGGGAGAGAAGACTGGCTGATTGAATGTTTCAGAGGCATGTTTGCTGAAGGATGCACCTTCTACCATCTTACCTTCTTGGATTTAGGAAATGATGTAGACAAATGGAATAACAATAAGCAGGACAAAGAAAAAGTGGTAGAAGCAAAATACATAGTGTTGCTGCATTATCAAAGTTTTTTAGTGTCTTTAATACCCATTAGAGATTTACAAGTTCAAGAGATTATACAAGGAGATTCTATACTTTTTTCAACTCATTTGACAGGTAAAACATTAATAAATTAATTCAGGTGATTTCTGGTGAAAGGATTTGTCCATGAGAGAGTAAAATTATGTGGTATGTCATGAGCAAAAATGTAGATGCATTATGAGAAAAAGTTTTTTAACGCTTAACTGCCCAAATTGTGACTGCGTAATTGCTGCAAGCTAAATTTACTCTGTGTTCTTTCAGCTGTCTAATAGAAGAGATAATGGACTGTACCAGGGGTTAATCACAGAATCATAGCATATGCTGAGTTGGAAGGGACCCACAAGAATCATTGAATCCAACTCTTAGACTGCACAGGATATTCTCTGCAGGGCCTCCCTGCCTTCAAGGGAGTCAACGTAACATGTACCTTTCTGTGGCATCTTTAAGCCTTACGAATAAATTATAAAGGTCAAAGTCAAAAAGTTACCTAAGTTGTTTCTGTTTTCCTCTAAGAAAAAAAAATCTGTATTGACAATAATACAATTATTGACGATTAAAATGATAACAAAAATTTTAAAAAACCCTTTGTTCAATTTTCACATTCTTTGAGAATTAGACAAAGTATTAATCAGAGAACGATAAGAAGAAAGTCCTCTGTAAAAGAATGAGATGCACACCTTTTAGGGAAACCAAAGTTTGCAAGTTCTAACGGCTCTAATAGTGGCTTTGTCCTGGAGAATCTTGCATTTAGACTGGAAATAATCATACTATTCCCTTTAGAGCTGGACAGATTGTTAGCATACTGGCAAAGTATCAGCTGTCAAGCTTGAGGACAGTAAGTGAGGGACAGTGGAGAAACAGGGCAGTTTTTGCATTGTATATGAGCCAAGTCAGAGCTAAGGCTTGATATCCTGTAATAGGAGGAAAACTCTAAGACCTACATTCTGCAAACTTGCAAAGCTGAAAACCTCTCTGAAACTATTTGTTTCTGATTAAATACAGATATGATTAGGAATCTTTTTCTGTGGATCAGATATAATAAATGAGATTAAATCTGAATGTGTAAGTTCTGAGAAATTGGTAAAGCAATAGCAACAGTTTCGCTGTGTTACCACAGGTTGGTTTTTATTCGGTGCTTGCTCTACTAGTGTTGATCTCAGACATTATGAATTGTTGTCTGTTAGTTAATGTATCAGATCCCATCAGGAAATTCAATTGCTTTTTCATTAAATAATTTTATTTTTCATTAAATTAACCTCTTCAATATTTTAATCTATCATAACAGAAAAAAAATAATCACTCATAATCAGAGAGGAAGGAGGCATAACTTCCATAAAATTATTAAAATTACCCACATCAAAGAATTTCCATATTCTTATGAAAGGGTTGTTTTATGAAATACATTATATGTTCATCTCTACATGTATTGAATGAATGAGAAGGAAAGCAAAGTGAAGCGTTAAGTCGCTGAAGGAAACATTGACATGTTACCAGACCACAATAGGTTGCTTTAAAAAAAGGGTGAAATCTTTGTTCTTGAAAGAAGAGTCATTAAGGACTAGCTTTCATTTTCCCTGGTACCATTTCCAAATGTGGTTAACCAAAAGTTATCAATTTTTTTTAAACTGAGTAACTATACTAGTATTGGGGTAAAAGTAAGCTACTAAAAGATCTTATTATTCATAAGCAGTGAACAATCCAAAATGGTTGTCTCTGCATACTGCATCCTGATGAACGAGCAAGGTATACAGCCACCAGTGATTAATTTCCTGTTGCTGCAGTGTCAGTCATGAGCAAATCAGGTTAGTATGTCAGACAGCACACTGGAGGAGACTGTATCACCTTTTCCTTATCTTTCAGCGGGAAAGAGTTCTTGATCATTCATTGCCAGCACTGACAACCACCTCTCATCTCTTCACATTTCCACCCACCTCCCCTCAAAAATACTTTTAAGTTTACAAAAGCAATTATGGAGTCAGCATGGGATCCATTTCTTCACATAAAAAGATGTAAGAAGGTGTTATGCCTATTATATTGTATACTTCTGAGACAAGTGTTGTACTGAAGTCTATGTGCAGCTCAGAAAGTTTCAAAACAAACACTTCTGCATACCTATGTAAAGATACCTTAGGAAAAAAAAAAAGCCAAAACACCACAAACTAAAACAAACAAACAAACTACCAACCAACCACAAAATCTAAACAAATTTTGAGCTTTTGCAGCATAAGTCATGACACTAATAATGTGGTGATTAGGAATATGGTTTAGTGGGGGACCTGGCAGCATGAGGTTAATGGTTGAACTCAATGATCTTAGAGGTCTTTACCAAACTTAGCAATTTTATGATTCTATCACTGGACGTTGGATTTTCCTTGACAGTTTCTGGCAAAGAGTAAGACTTGTAAAAGAAGGAAATGCAAAATCAGGAATTTAAAGATAATGAGATACCAAGTCACCTGTCAGGAATCTAAAGGTTGCTGAAAGAGAAGTGAATGACTGAGACTGAGTAGGTTGGGGCACTTGGGGGAAGATGTTAAAAGCAGTATTTCTCCAGCTACAGAAAAGTGAGGTGATAAAGTGCTGATAAAGTAGTCACCACAGGTCTAAGCCTTGATAGGTTAGATCAACCATAAAAATGAAAGAACGCAATGTGAAATTACTCATTTAATTTCTTCCTGAAAGTGAAGCGAATAATTTTTAAAAATGGTGTGTATAGATCATTAATGGTTTTAAATACTTGTTTCAACTTTTGCATACATGATCTTCACTGAGTTCCAAAAGGTTTTGGGAGGATCAAAGTAATCCATTATTTTGATATTAATTCATTCAGTAATTCAGTATTAATTCTTAATATTTGAAAAAGTTTTAAACTTAAAGGGAAACAAATGTGAATATAATTGCAGAGCAGTATCTATTCTACACCAATTTCATAGCTCAGGAAGTTAAATAACCTAGCAATCAATCTGAACTAGTGATTCCCAGGGATTACTGAAAACAAAAAGAACTGTAATAAGTATCTTTCCCAGAAATCTGAGAAGACCTTTATTTTTAAAATGAGATTTTTAATCAAGAATCCTTTCATTTTCCTGGCACGGATTTTTCTTTTCACAGAAGTTGTAATTTGAAACCTCACACAAGAGTCTTTTAAATTATGTGAAACGCCTTCAATGATACTTAAAAGACAAAAAGAACTTAAAGAAACAAAACACCTTTTTTTAGATAAATTAATATGTAGTTTTATAAAAATTTTACAGGCCCTGGTAATAGAATGAAAGAAGGATAGTGCCACACCACAGCAAACAGCATTCCTACATTCATTGGGCCTCTGTCACCAAAAAAATGTAATCCTGCTACAGTGGGAAAAACCTACAACTAACATACATGTATTTTACATGAATCATAGACTCATAAAACTTCCTGAGTTGGAAGGAATCCAAAAGGATCATCACAATTCAACTCCTAGCCCTGCAAAGAACAACTCCAAGAGTCACACCATGTGCCTTAGAACATGGTCGCTTTGACCAGTTCCCTGGGGAACCTGTTCTCAACTGAAAAAACTTCATCCTTTGGGTGAAGAACCTTTTTCCTCATATCCAGCCTAAATGTCCCCTGACTCAGCTTCGTGTTGTTCCCTCCAATCCTGAGGGATTCTGGTCACCAGATAGAAGAAATCAGTGCCTGCCCCTTCACTTCCCCAATGAGGAAGTTTTAGAGTGCAATGAGGTCAACCCTCAGTCATCTCTTCTTCAGACAGAAATGGATTTTTGGGGATGCAAAGTCTTACTTTGAATGAGGCAATGAAGTGTGAATTATTCAAGATTGATAAGAAAAATTTCAGTTGCATGTATACTAGGGAAATACTGATTCCTCCACACAAACCTAACTGAAAGCAAGCTTCTAATGTAGATATAAATTTCCTGTTGTCTCTAGTTCACACAAACACCTTTAGTAGGTTTCTCTATTCTAATTTCATTCTCCACACAACTAGATTGAAAAATGCAACAGAAGTCCCAATTTATTACGTCAAAACATAACATTTGTCCTTATTGATTTGACCAGACATTTAGAATTTCAAATTAGCACTCAGTTACTTAATAGGGCATTTGAATGGCAATTTCATATAGGTAAGCTGAAAATGAGACCATGAGAATTTTGGTGTTTCTTCTTCAACTTTCCTTCATGCCTTTGTCTGTTTGTGCTTATCAGTGTATTGTAACACAGCTTCAGACAACAGAGACAAATACCTCTTCACTGAAGTTTGTGGACTGTGTCAATTTTCCACCAGCTAGAAATCTGGCCCATACTTCACTGATTCGTTGAAATACTCCAAACAATGAAGTGAGTAAATGAAATTTATACCCTTAGGCTTAAAACTAGGCTTTGGACAATGAGCAAAGTCAGAACTCATGACAAGCCATCTGCAAATCACAGGAATGCTGTTCAGTCCCTGCACATTCCTCTTCCAAAATATAAACTGAACTATTTGCCACTTTGTCTCTTGAAATTGTTGTGGTGTTCACCCTCCCCACCAACGGGCCTGCTCTATAATCTCAGGACCTCCTGACAAGCCTTGACTAAATCAGATGAGTATTGAACTGCCCCTTTACTGTCCCAGTTGGGTGCTGAAGAGTCTCTGACCAACCAGTCAGTCTTGCATAATACAGGTGGGAACACTGACCATACCAGGACCATCAGCTACCCAGCCAAAGTGCAGAACAAAGGATAATCAGCCATACACTAACAGTATTGCAACATGCCTTGCCTGAAAAGTAGACCAAGGGGAACAGCATCCTTCCTGCTGGAGTTTTGGAAATGATTTACAAATGTTTTGGAAACTACCGTAGTTACCAACTTGGGTTATGCCCTAAATGGAAAATTACTGATAACTGCATCTAGCAATCCTATGAACAGTGGTCCTAAGTGAGGCCCTTTGAGCTCTCCTGTACTACAGTGTGCTGCACCAGCAAATCCCTCAGAATGGGACCCCTGTCAGAGCTCATGAACCTTCAAGTTTGCTATAATTGAAAGACTGTTGCTGACAATGAGGCCTAGTCTGATAGAATACACAGACACACTTGAAGTGCAACCCATGCCTGTTGAGAAATGCTGAAGGATCTGATATATTTCACTGAACACAATGAGAATTTTTGGTAGGTACCTCTACACACCATAGATTTAGAAGTATACTTCTTTTTTCCTGTGTGTGCATGTCTGTTTGTTATGGTATGAAGGTTATCATGGGTCTCTAATTAATTCACTAATTGTAGCAAATTCTATTTACTCACCTCATATATGTTAAATTAGCCAATGATTAAGTGATGGTAAACCCTTTAGCACCCTCACCATTTTTTATCCATATCCTTTGTACCCTCACTCTCTTGCATCATGAGTCTCTGTGAAAATCTTTCTAAACCTATTCAAATCTGATTTTCTTACATATGCTTCATCTATGAAGTAAGTTATAGAGTGAACCATGACGTCAAACCCTATTAATTCACATTTAATGGTGATTCTTTAAGTGGCCTAACCACTTATTGGCAACAAACCTTCTCCATAGCTAATACGGAACACACAAAAAATTGTTTTTCCTCAGACACAGCAGTAGTGTATCCAAGTAGATACTAACAGGTGCATGTCATCTTAATGTTAGAACAGTAATCGTAGGCTTAAAAATAAGTGTCAGCCATTTCCCTAGGACACCTGCTACTTGATTTTCTCCATTTTGATGGGTGCCAGCGGGAATGTTTGTCCAGGCATCAGTTAATAGAATGAGACTTAGATTTGTTAACACTAAGAGAAAATCCTTTTTTTTAATCAGTATTTCTAGTTCTCAAAAGGAAACATAAAAATAAAAGCATTTACTTCCCCATAGCTTCCTCTGCACTGTAGTTAAAACAACAAATTTGGTTGTCAATTACACCAACAATGTGAGTGTATCACATTTAAACATAAAAGGCTATAAATAAACCCAAACATCTAGTATGAGTGTTAGACACAGTGAATTTTTAATGAAGCAGTGAGAAACACACCCACAAGCATAGCTCTTAGATGACAAAGGAGAGAAGGTTCTTTGCACTGAATGTTGTAGAAGGGCAAGTTGCCAAGCTGAAAACAGGGCAGGTTCTCTCTTTTTGATTTCACTTTTGCTGCCTTCTTGACTTGGCTTTTGCTGTCTAGTTGGACTTTCTGTTCTTACTGATAGTGGTGGATCTCACATCACCTGTCTTCTGGGAAGTACCAGAAATGATTTCCAGGAAGATCCATAAAGTGTTCTGCAAGTACTGGAAAGTCAAACCATAACTTTTCTCATCTGAACTTCTGTCTTCCTGGGCATCAGTCGTCACTTGTACTTGCCATACATTGCTGCCAGGCATGGACTGCTCTTTTGGAAAGATCTCCAGGCACTTTTTAGGTGAAAACAAATAAACTTAATTAAATCTAAGGTCTTAATGAAAAACAGTGTCGTTTCACTATTCTGATAGCAATGACCCCAAAGAAGAGCATTTACCTGTCTTACTGAAATTCAATATTGATTCTCAAAACAGTCATATTTAGAGTGCTAATCAAAATGATTTACAGTGCTAATCAAAAGCATTTATTTGTGTAAGGGTGGACAAATGCCTAGTAGGTACTGGTAACAGCAGTTATATTCCCATCCTCAACCATTATTATCTAAAATATGTCAGATTGATCAATAGCTCAAGGTTATTCTACCTATTTTAATTAATACTGTGCTAGCATCTAAAAATCCAATCCACGACTAGATTTCTGAAATATCTGGTTTTGCAAATACAAAAAAACCATAAAGACCAGAAGAAGGTCTTGCAGGCTCTGCAATTCTCAGGAAAATATTTAGGTAGTGTGTACCAGGAAACAACCTATTCCCTCTTCTATTATGCCAAGTTATTTTCCCCTTCTTTTACCTACAGAGTTCTGTGCAATAGAAACACAGAAAAGTCAGATTATTTTGCAAAGTTACCATCTACTGTTGCTGATTAATTTTCTCCTATTCATTTTCATAATGTACTCGGCAGTTTTAAATGGACCAGAAACAGTATTTCTATTCTTTGTCTAAAGGACTTATATTACCACAAATGGTTCTAAAAGTGAAGATTTAACTTCATCATTATCTTTTACAGTGCATCATTATAGAAAACATCAGTACTACTAATGATAGCCATTCAAAGTTTACACAGTGTAAGACCATTAAGATAAGACAGCTTTATTATGCACATGGAGTGCAACTACCATCTCTGGAACCCAGTAAGAAACAGTGGCTTCTGTGCATTAAGTAATATTCTGTGTTAGTAGAATCTGAATCAGTAGCTATGCTATAGAGAAAATGAGATAAAAATAAAAATATATGCCTACATTAAATATGCAGAGGCTCATTTTACAGGTTTCTCTATAGAAGACATAGTATTTGTTTTGACTTAAATGCTTTGACATCCTTATATTATAAATATTATTTGTTATCTACTTCTCCAGTGTTCGACTTTACTAAGTTTTAAATAACTATTAGATCCCATTGAACAGACTAATTTGTTTTATAATACAAACATAATGAAGAAACTGTATAAACTTGTTTGAAATCTTCTGGAACTCTGCCAATACATGTTTCTGCCCTGCTATATGAGTTTTAGCAGGCAGGTTACACAGCTGAGAGAGATTAAATCCAGAAACAATGACTTTTCTTCATATAGAGTTATAGAATATGCCGAGTTGAAAGCCACCCAAAAGGATCATCAAAGTCCAAATCCTGGTCCTGCACAGAACACACCAAGAATCACAATATGTGCCTGAGAACATTGTCCAAAAAATTCTTGAACTCTCAGAGGCCTGGTGCTGTGATCACTTCCCTAGGGAGCCTGTTCCAGTGCTCTGCCACCCTCTGGGGGAAGAACCTTTTCCTAATATCCAACCTAAACCTCCTCTGTGTCATCTTCATGCCATTTCCTTGAGTCCTGTCACTCATCACAAGAGTGAAAAGATCAGTGCCTGCCCCTCTGCTTTCCATTATGAGACTGTAGACTGCAATGAGGTCTCTCCTCAGTCTCCTTTTCTCCAGGACGAACAGGCCAAATAACCTCAGCTGCTCCTCATACAGCTTCCTCTCCAGATCCTTCACCATCCTTACGGCCATTCTTTGGACACTCTCTAAGAGATAATTATCTTTCTCATATTGTGGCACCCAAAACTGTGCACAATATTCAAGGTGAAGCCACCCCATTGCAGAGCAGAGCAGCACAATCCCCTCCCTTGCCTGGCTGGCAATGCTGTGCCTGATGCTCCTCAGGACACGCTTGGCTCTCCTGGCTGACAGGGCACTGCTGATTCATCTTTAACTTGCCATTGACCAGGACGCCCAGGTCCCTTGCTGTGGCACTGCTCTCCAGCCTCTCATTCCCCAGTCCATACACACAGCCAGGGGTGTTCCGTGCCACGTGCAGAATCTGGCACTTGACCTTGTTAGGCTCCACACAGTTGATGGTTTTCCACCTCTCTTGTTTGTCATGATCTCTCTGCACAGCCTCTCTGCCCTCAAGGAAGTTGACAGCTCCTCCCAATTTAGTGTCATCAGCAAACTAACTTAGTATTCCTTTGAGTCCTACATCCAAGTTGTTAATGAAGCTGTGGAAGAGCACTGGGCTGAGGATGGGGCCCTGTGGAACCCCAGTAGTGACCAGACACCAGCCTGATGTCACCCATTCACTGTAACTCTCTGTGCCTGACCCGTGAACCAGTTGCTCGCCCATCACGTAACACGGTTATTCNACCAGTTGCTCGCCCATCACGTAACACGGTTATTCAGCTGTGGGATGGACGTTCTGTCCAGAAGGACACTGTGAGAGACAGCACCAACAGCTTTGCTGAAGTCCAGAAAGATTATATCTACTGGATTTCTTAGGTCAACTAGAAAGGAAAGGAAAGCAGGTTGGACAAGTTGGATGGACAAGCAGGACTTTCCCCTCATGAAGCTGTGTGGGCTCTGACTGATGACCGCGTTGTCCTATAAGTGATTTTCAATACCTCCCTGAATAATCTTTTTCATGATTTTACCTGGCACTGAAGTGAGACTGACAGGCCTGTAGTTCCTTGTCCATCTTGAAAATAAGGACAATGTTGACCAGCTTCCAGTCAGCTGCAACCTCTCCAGATTCACAAGAATGCTCAAAACTCATCAAGAGAGGTTTTGCAATGGCATCAGCTAGCTCTTTGAGAATTCTTAGGTAAATCCCACCAGGCCCCATAGATAAGTAGGGATCCAGCTGGAGCAGCA
>VZTJ01003398.1:0-30347 GCA_013397795.1 Orthonyx spaldingii
TGGCCAGCACACTACCACAACTTATTACCAATGTGGTGGTTATTTCTCATCGGTAAAATATGACTTTATATCTAGCATTACAAGTATACACTAACACTTCAGACTGGTATAATTTACAGTGACTGAGCTTCATGAAAAACTGATCTTTAATTCCCACTAAGATGGCACAGGCATCCTCAGTCATAACAGGGTCTCTGTAAAAGTACGTGCAATATGCACAGATGAACACGCTCACATTTTGCATGAGAGAAGATTGAAACTGAATTTGTGGCACTTCCAAAACTCAGTCAAAGCAACCAGTCCTTCATTCTTGTCACAACGGGGAAAAAAATGACTAATTTTGCTACTCTCTGATATCTGAATTAATGACTTACAGCATTCTGAAGGAAAGAAAATCTCTCTTACATTAACACAAAGCTTTGTATTTTTAAAAATTAGGGTGAAAGACACCATCTCTGTCAGAAATTCATTTATTTGAAAAAAGTTACAGAGGGCTCTGCCTCGCTCGAGGAGGGTGTTGATCATTTGATTTCATACTTGTATGCTGTGTGGAACCTGGACATAACCATTCTAGTTGTTTAAGGGACTCTGTAACAGAATTTGCATCAATACCATGTTTTCATGGAAATCAGATTAATGGGATTTCATGTTTGTGTGAGCTTCATCCTGTCAGGCAATTAACATCCCCTTTGATTAAGATTTCTACTTATCTTTTGTTTTTATTTTTAAAGGTTGGAAAGAAATGGTTTATATAGTAAAGGAAAACAAGAAGTTAAATAATTTTCCTGCACTTTTGTTTTATTTAGCTGTTAGACTGTATATAAAGTAAGAGTTTCAGGTATTTTTTTCTACTCCAAATTACTTTTTGGAAAAAATAAAAATCTAGTTCGTTCTTTATTTGTGGACCACACTTCAGATGTAGCAAACCCTTTAAAATTTCTGAAGAGGTAAGAGTTCTTGTACAAAAAAGTATTGCTTGACCAAAACTGCCTGAGCAAGATGCATTGAAAATTTAGGAGCATTTGCTAGTGGATTGCCTAGTTTTTCATGATGGGTTGTTTATTTGCCACTTTGTTCCACTAAGTCATGTGGAAACACCACCAGGCAGTTTCATTCTGCATAGAAGAAAGGTCATGGGTTGAGAAAATCCAAGGAAGTGTCACAAAATAGCATAAGAAACCAAACCTACAAAGACTCCAGGGAATAGCTTCAAAAATGACCTCTGAATTTAGCATACAGTCATTGCAGGTATCATGTAAAGACCTGAGTTACTCTTTGGATACCCCAAAAAAAGGTGTAACACAGCAGTGTGCCTCAGCTCCACTGCTTCATTATTTGTGAGACCTAGGCTAGTAAGCTTAGAGCTAGTTTAGACATTTTTAGATATTTTTTAAACCACTTGAAGTACTTGTTTGAGTTTATCCAAAAAGGAGAGCTGTTATTTGATAAAAAGTGATCCCTTCTATGGGGAAGGTACATCTGATACCATGAATGTCTTTAATTTAGCAAGCACAACAAGAAATCACACTAAGTAGAAATTTGGAATTAAAGAACTGAAACTGGAAAATAGATAAGTGTAACTAATTATTGGAAGATTTCAAATAACAGGAGAAAAAATAGCCTAAAAGCAGAAAGGCAAACAGGGAATTTGTTCAAAATAGCTTTTCAATTCTCAAATATGCACCTTGGCTTATGAAACACTTTCTTTTGTACCTAAATAAAACTTTGAGCATCTCTAAAGCAGCTGTTATTAAGTATTGCTGGATGTTTTGCCTTTGCCTGCTATATCTGGGGAAAAAAACCAAAACAAAACAAAACTTATCCCCCAAATAGAAGAATTTGAAAGAACTATGTGATTCTGTCAAATTAACTGAATATTGAACATAGTTTTTTAAATCCTATGTGGAAACAAGAGATAGAAAGGCTGAAAATACTGAGGTACTCATCTGAGCACTTTATGCTCAAACACTTCTTTCTTCTGAAAGCTTTGAAAATTAATCAAAAGGAGTAAATATCTCCCAACAAAAATGATCTTTTTGTTTTATTTTGGTTTGGGGGTTTTTGGGTTTTTTTTTTTTAATTAAACAAAACTACATGGTTTATCCATCAAAAATATGTTGGTTTTGAGAGAAGAGTTCTTGTACCAAAAAGTATTGCTTCACCAAAACTGTCTGAGCGAGATTCATTTTGGCCTTTCTGCACATACAGATAGGGACTACAGGAGGTTCCTCTAAAATAACTTTGGTCCCTCTGAAATAACTGATCTTCATTGCAGCTGACACAGTCCTCCCTTGCTGACGGTTATGTCTCATGGATCCAGCAGGTCTTGAGAGGAGGAGCTTCCCCACAGCATGGCCTTTGTAGTAATTGACATTTATTGCAGGGTCACCATTTCTTTAGCATTCATTATAGACACTGATTAGAGAGGGTGATAAAGACATTGCTGGAGATCAAAGCCCATCTTGGACTGGAAAAAAAAAAAAAGCATTCAAAGTAGCATTATAAATGAATGTATCTATTTAATCTATTTGCTGCTGATCTTTTCATATACATGGTTTAGTGGTATTAGATTCAGAAGTTGTAGCAGAGGTTTTAATTTGCTTCCGTTCTGGTCTAATAGGCATAAAGACACCAGAGGATTCTGAAACGCTGAACCCAGAGGTACTCTGACAAACCTTTGTACTCATAATAACAAGAGCTGGTGTGAACTTATACAATTTTAAACTAATTGCCCAGCCAATGTGCTCATTACCATATTGATGCAGTTCATAAATCAAAGCCCTGACTATTCAAGTTGTTTACCAGTCTTGCATTAAGCAGCGTATTTCAACTGAGAAATGTAGCATGGTGCCAAAACACTGCAGAAACTTTATAAGACTGATAGAAGTGCAAACCTGGGGAGCTGAAGTGCCACAAACCTGGCACTAAAGTGCTTGTTCTTGTTTGTTTTCTGAGTATGTTCTGATCTAGCCTTGAAAGTTTCCCTAATAACATACTGGAGCACAGTAACAGGTCCTTAAGCAGCAGGGAGCTGCTGGCAATTTTTATCAATTTGGCTTCCTACAGCAGCTTCCTTGCTTAACCAGGACTAACAAGCACTTTTTTTTGGAAGAAATACACTACTTATGCCAGCTGAATTGAGGTGCATGCATTAAGAATGCAGGCTTTTTATATGGGGAAAGGAGAGATTAAGGCTCTTAAGGACGAAACCTAAATTAGTCATCAAAATCAGGTGCCTGAAGTTAAATTCTTTGAATAGCCTAGTGAAGGTACAATTCATCTGCCTAAACAAGTGCCTACCTGCAGGTGCCATGCAGTGCCCTGAGATGCCCTGCTGTCCTAAGATATCCACAGAGTAGGTAGGTCAGAGGAGTTGGAGGAGATTCGCACCTCTCTGAGCTGGCAGCTGAAGGCCAAGTGGGTTAGTTTAGGATGTCTCAAAGGGCATTAGAAGCCTATGTTTAGGCAGTTGAATTTTCCCCTATTTTTCCTTCAGGTATTCAGCCAGCTGGCTTATGTATCAGAAATAATCAGGTCTTGTAAACAGGATTAATGAACTTGGGCAGGGTTCAGAAGCTACAGGGGTCTGGCTGCTTCCCACTCCCCAGACTGGCTGGCTTCAGACCAACTGAGGCAGTCCTTATCCCAAACACCACTGTCCTGGGAGTTATTTTTCTCTCTGTACTTTGCTCAGAAAGCAGCAAGACAGATGTACTTTATTGTGGTTCCTCCTGGAGTGAGCGTAGTAGCTCCTGGTGGCTGCTGGGGCATCTCTCCCCCTGTGCCAGGCTTTCACCCCTGTGGTGGCCATGGCCACAGGTGGCAAGGACAGAGGGTGCTGATGCAAGAGTCAAGGCATCAAAATGACTTTGAAGACCAGGACCAGGACTTGAAATTGAACTTGTTGATGTAAAGGAAGCTTGAAGCAGAAGCACTGCACTAAAGAGTTACTGAAGGGTGTTGGAGCTGTTGGGAGAATTTAATAGATTATGGGAAAATCAGGAGCTTGGAGAGGGGTAGGGGTTTACTTAAGACTATTTGTTTATTCCTGTTCGAGAGAACCCAGTTCAGGGGGAAAAGGGCACACATTTCTAAAAAATTCAACTCTCTTCTATAAACAATATTAGAAAGAAGAGTTCATCCTATTAAAACAAGTGCTGATCTTCAATCATGATGCCTGATGAAGCCTCAGTCTCTTATGTTCTTTGTGTAAATTCAATCATGACATTTAGTAAATAAAGCATTTTTTACAGATGGAAGATGTGATGTGATTAAGACAAGGCTTTAGTGATACAGAAATTTTTATTCCAGCTTACAACCCTTCTACTGGATGTGTGGTCATAGTAGATGCAAGTGACCAATTCCTTATATGCAGATTGTGGATAATAATGGTTGAAAGTGAAATTAATATGAACTGATGCTTTCTCATGAAGGCACTCAAGACAGTGATATGTTTTCCTTTTTCAGAGAGGGAAATAAATTTAAAGAACTTAATTTCTTTCATTTTAAGGAGTTATAAACCATACAAAAACAGACCATGCCAGCTTCTGACCCTGTGAAATGCCAAAATAGCTGCTTTTGACTGCTAATGGGTGTCACAGGTTCAGCAGAGGTTTCTCAGAGGGATATGTGCAATTTTGGAAGACGCGGGCTGTTGTGAAGAAGAATTTTTTGCTGAGAAACAATTTTGAATAGAGAAGAGCTAAACAAATAAACCCAAAACCAAGCTGCTTGTTACTTACCCAACTTGTGGAGTGAGAAGTGGATGTCTTACGTCATTTCTCTTTCAGGAGCTTAAAAATAAAAAGATGTGAATAGAACTGTTATGCCATTCATGTTACCATAGACATCTTCCAATATGAAAAATAATTGGTCTTTTCAGCTTCTTTCCACTTGTGCAAAATGAAGATTAATTTCCAAACAGTCCATTGAGCATCCCATGAACATACATAATGGAATTCACTTTACAGGCTGAAGGAAGAGTGGTAGTATTTAAACTGAAAGGAGAAGCAGCTCATATCTGTGTGTCTTTGCTTGCAGAAAGGCTGTTTCCTGACTTTGGTGTGGACTGGCAGCTTAAATAAAGACCTGGGATCTTACCAACGTAAAGATCATCAGCCAAAGTGATGATCTTTTTTTCCTATGTGGTTTATCCAGTGTTATTATAGAAATATTTATCAGGTGTTGGTTCATTTTGGAACTTGTGTTTATGAACAGTGCCCATATATGGCTGGCTGCTCTTTCTGTTCCACACTGATTGCACCGCCCATATAAAAACAAAGCCAATGTATTCAAGGGCAATATCTTTACATGGGGTTTAATTTCTCAAGTATTCAGAGTGTAATATTAAATCACTCAAAATTGCCTTCTAAAAGCTTGTGGTCAAACAACCTATGGCCAACATCTCATCAGGAGATTGATGGTACATTTCATACATGTAAGACAAGGTACTTGAGGCAGAACAGGGAATACAAAAGTGACACATTGACTGCAATGGTAAAAGATGACTATTGGCAGAAGGAAAGATCTTATTTTTGAAGATACTTCATTCACGTTCTCAGAGACACACTGACAGACATATGTCCTCAGTTCCCCATTCATACCCAACTCCTTTTCAATACCTTCTTTTGAGAGGATGTAATCACATATGTAAGAAGCATGACACTTGTCCAAGTGTGAAGAATCATGTGTAGTCCTTCAGTGTGCTGCTGCTCACACATTCCTGCCATTCGTATTTGCTCAGGGTTGTAACTGTGCTATTCATGGGCTGCACAGAGAAGAAAGGTTTGCAAAATCAAAGCCCACTTTATGTAAACTAACTAGAACTAAACATTGCCCATGGATCTGGGGTCTTAGAAAGGGCAAGAGTTGTATTGGAGAGGGTATTTTCTCACTTATTTGCAATTACCACGTGGTGTAAAGTGACAATGACAGTGCCAGCAAATGCTGGTTTAGACAGACATACAATTGAGTCAGCACACTGGCAGGATTTTAGTGCCTTGGCTGGATTAAACTCAGCCTCAGGCTCAGCTACTAGCACAAAATGTGTCAATGATTCCTCTTGTAGCAGTCTTTCCTCCTATATACAGCAAGTAGATCCAGCTGTAAATAAATTGCTGACATTGCTGTGTGTGTTAAGAGGGTGCCTGGAAAACAGCACATCTGCTGCCAACAGTTGCACCTAAGACAAACATGAAAGTAAGCAATATTAAATTAACAAAGTGTCTCTTTATCATTGTAGTTTATTGCATTTGAGAAGATACTTTACTTTCCTTGGCAGTGTAAAATGAGCTTCTGACACAGTGGAGGTAGGGGCAGTGATGGCAAAGCTGGGAGTAGATAGACCTGGTAGTGCAGTTGTCCTGGGATAATGAACACTTCTGAATTGAGACAAGCCTCACTAAACTGTCATATAAAGTAATATCTGAAAAATGGTTGCCTCAAGATGTGGCTTCGTTTGCTGACTGACTCATTCATAACTATGCCAAATTCTTTGCTGAATAAAATACTGCTTAACTTCAGTGGAGGCATCAGGAGCATTAGGTGTAAGAGAAACCAGCATCTCAGTGCCGCCTCCTTCACTCACTGAAATGAGTCAGGATGGACGCAGATGTGGCAGTATCTGTGCCAAGTATCTGTGCCTGGATATCTCAAGGTGAAAAACATAATCTACAGCTACAAGCATGAGTACATGAATACATCCATTACACGAGTAGAAGGGTATTGCAGCTTTTCCATTTTTGCTGTTTGCTCTAATCAAAAGCAATATAGAAAAACACTTCCAAAATTAAACTATAACTCAGAGACTTCTCACCCCATATTTCCAGTGACAATACATCCTTCTCCTTTCCAGGCTAGATTTGCAAATAACTGATTTATAATCACACTCAGAAACTCATGTGTCCAGTAACTTGTACTATAGCTACATTTTACAGCATATGCAGAAGTCTGTCTGCAAGCTATGATTCTATTAATATATATAAAAGTGAAGATTGTAAAGCTTTGGCAGCAAATGTAGGTCTTGACGAAACATAGGCAAAAAATAATTAGAATTTGCAAGTGACATAGAAAGCTAATTTTGGTGCTCTTTTACACTGGCTTTATACTACATCAAAAGGCATTTCACTGCCTACCTTTTCAAAATCTGACAGCATCCAAACTCGAGCAGTGGGAACCTGACTCCAGGTGCTCCAGGTGACAAAGCAAAGCATGATGTTAAGGTCTGGAATAATGTGAAGAATGAGGTCATGCTGTATTTTTAGAAGTGCCTGGTGTTCCTATGAAGCATGCTCTTTCTCTTTTTATTTTTTTCCTTCCCTCTACTTTTTTTCTGTCTTTTTCTGTGAATAATTTGGCCAATGCTTGCAGAAGGCTGTTTTCGCCCCAGGGATTCTCACACATACTTCTGTTGACAGAGTTCTTGTGCAGCAAGGAAGCTGAAATGTCTTTTGTTAAGGATCTGCTCACTTCTTTTTCTGTTCTGCCCCAACGCTTGGAGGATCTTTTGGCTACTTACTCAGTTCCTGTTGTTACGCTTATGGAAATTAACTGAATTGAAAAATATGGGGTTGCCTTGCAAAACAGGTAAAATTATCATCAGGAAAAAGTCCTAATCTCATCATTTTCTCTTAGTCTATATGTCTCGCCTTCTCTTGCTTTGTTTGATTAATTTTTCAGGGGAAGATTGTATAAGTCAATGGAAAATACTAAGCAAAGTCATTGTGAAAGGGAAACAAATGCACTAGGGGCTGAGAAGCAGAAACGTATTTTACATGAGTGGTGTACTGTTCCAGCCAAGACCAGGACTTGATTTGCTGGTTTACTATGTCAGTTCAGATTTAAAATTAAGTTAAACTAAAGATGTTACACACATTCACATGCTCTATAATGCCAAAATACATAATGGGTATTAAAATGCACTAATTTAAGCCATGTTTGAAAAGCTGGTTTAGGTGACTTGCTCTTAGAGTAACTCTATGAAATAAATCATAATAATTTGATTTCAGGCAAAGGGGAGTCTAGCCAGTAGAGCATGATACACAGAAATTGATCTGTGAGGCTGCAATACACCCTTGCTTGTGCCAGATCATATGAGAACTTACCTTTCAAGGCATGTCACTAGCTATATCACAAATCTGTATTAATTTACTGCTGATTTGTAAGGAGTTTTCATTAATCAGTAACATTCTATTTGTAAGTTTTAAACCCACATGTGTAAACAGCTGAAGTTGCTACACTCAGATATGCGTTTCACATTTAAAAAAAATCCTGTGTTGCATTTTAATTTTTTTGCTCTTACTAATTCTGTTTGGAGTCAGTTCTGGTTGGACAGTTACCTGTGGTAGTCCTGCATTCCCTTTTCAGTTGAAAAACCTACAAATACTTTCGTTATTCCACATCCTTACCTACACTAGCTTCTGCCAGTAGAGCTAATGCTACAGTATATATTTAGAATTATGTATACATACAAAAGTAATCTCCCTATTTATAAAACCTTGAAGACCTTTTCCAGAAAGATTATTAGTTTTCAGAGCTTGCATGTGCATACATTCATCATTGTGGTGAGAATTATATTATTTTGTAGGACTGTCTTAGAGGTCTTTTGCAACATGTACAGATTTAGCTCTGAATGTTCACACCACTCTAAGTTACAAATTTTGCTATGGGCAGGATTTCTAAATTCTCTGCTTTGCCAAGAATGATCCATTTTTATGAGCTAGAAATGTCTATGTGTAACTCTTTATAAATATGGAATTTAATATTATACATAAAAGTGTGGAGTTTTTCTAGTCACTGCTAGATTGAGTAAAGAGATATGTTGCATAGGATGAACAAGTGTAAACTGACATTCTCTCTTCTCACCACTTCCTACTCAGAGAGTTCTTGGTATACTTGCACAAAACCGGCCTGCTTTTGCATACTTGAATTGTTCAGTCTCATCCCAAGAAAAATAAAGGATACCATAGAATAAGCCAATATAGTAAACAGAAAAACTCATGATTTTTGCAATTAAACTAAAAAGTACAGCTTTACACCACACCCTGTAAAAACCAAAACTCATTTGAGAGAAATAACTTAGCAAAGTTTTAAAAAAGTTTGGTATTGATTTTAAATGCTAGTAATATAGAAGATATATAGAGAGATAATGAAAAATGCAACATTTTCCTGGGATGATAATTCCTGTTTGTGAGTCTAAAGCATCATCCTAAAGTACTAGAAATAAAAAAAAAAAAAAAATTAAAAAATACATAATTCACTTATCCCGCGCATGCCTACTGCCGAATTTGATGTACTGCACGGAAACCGATGAACAGGAAGTGCCACCTAATATGAGAAAGAAGTTCTTTATTGTGCAAGTGACTAGAACAGATTGGCCAGAGAGGTTGTGGAATCTCCCCTCACTGGAGATATTCAAGACGTGTCTAGACACAATCCTGTGCCATGTGCTCTAGGGCAGCCCTGCTTGAGCAGGGAGGTTGGACCAGAGGATCCACTGTGATCCCCTTCAACCTGACCTGTCCTGTGATCCTGTGAATTTCTGTAACAGCTTCTGGAGCATTTTTTTCTAAATATTGGGCTTGTTACAGCAAAGATGTCACTATGCACACAGAGGGTATTCCCACAGATATCACAGAGCAAAGCCTGCTTGGCAGCATTACCAAAATTAAAGAGGCTCCAGGGAATGGGCCAAGGATGGGAATAAAGAATAACAATAGGAAGGGGTGAAGACTGGAAAAGAGAGTCTGCAGAGGAGACCTGGAGACCTGAGCACTGATACTTCTGGAACTACCATCAGATGAGGAATGGGACAGCCACCAGCAGCAATGGCTGGTGAACACAATCCACCCTTTCACCTCATGTGGGCAGCCAGGCCAAAGCTCTTTTGCTGCCTTTTGAGCAGTCTGCTAGAATAGGCAGATCTTTTTGGCTTATAGCTGGCTTTGTGTGGTGGAAGTGTGGGTGCTGGTAGCATGCCTTCTTCCAGGGTGCTGGGTGTCAGGGACTCAGAAGCAAAGGTGATGGGTCATAGTGAAGCACAGATAATAATCACCTGAAATGGCAGGAGGCTTTTTCACTGTCACCACAATGTACAAGATATTGTGTGAAATGTTAGTTACTCTGATCATTCCATCTAAAACTGGGAATGTGTTCTCTTTTTCAAAGACATTGTGCTCAATTAGTTCTCCTACTGTTAAGCCAGAACCAAGGGTGTTCAGCACTTCTGGAAGTGAAGTCAGTTCTATGTAGATGACTAGCCTGATGCACATGAGAAAAAGAGGGCTTCAGAAGTAGGTTTCTCATTCATGCATAGACAATGAAACCTATTATTACTGTGTACCACAGATACAGGCCGGGATTCTTCTTGGTTTTATTTGTCCCTCTAAAGGCTGGATGACTTGTGTAAGCTTTTTGTCTACACATCCTCCATAGTTTTGGATTAGGTAGTCAAGCCAGGAGGGAGACTCATCACACATCAAAATAAATAAACAAGATAAGTGAGAGCATTTACCTTCTGGAAGCACTTTTCTCTCTCCACTGACTCCAGCAGGAGGTTAGACAGCTTACAATAATATCTGACATTTAAATAGCTATCAAGAGAGGAGGTCTACATAAACAGTGTGTACCTGCATGTTCACATCTATTACAGCTGCAGTTCAATGACAAAGGTAATACAATAAATCCAAATTTTCTAGATGTGTAACAATATTTTTTCTATTAGCAAATGTATACCTATAACAGTAAAATATACACTAACCAGCACTAAATATGCCTAGCTGGTGTGCACTGCTCAGTTTATGGCACTTGCAGTGACAGGCACATCACATGCCAGCATCTTACTTTGCTTGCTTCCCACTTTGACAGTCACAGTGCTGCCTTCTGACACATCTTCCTCATCACTGACAGGTTTGCCACATACATCAAAGGCTTAAGCTTCTCTTTTTATTTTGAAAAACTTCTGTTCTGCTTTGCTCTCTCACAGATGGAGTACTGAAACAATCATTAAAATAAATACTATCAATATTCAATCTGTCATAAGAAGTAAATGACATGTACGGGTGAATGTAAGCTATTCAGTGATGCAAGATCACTTCTTCAGCTGCTCCCTCCTCTCAGTGCATTGGAGTGACAGCCTAGATGTGAGCACAGACATTAAGACTCTTTTAAAGCAGACAAGGCCAACTCCGATGTAGTACTGAAGCTCTGTGTTATTTTTAGCCTCCTCCTTTCGTTTTTCAAATCTATTGAAAATGGTCGGGTGCAGCACTGCATTGGCAATTCACTGAATTCAAGATATAGAAAATCATACCTGTACTGACATCTTTTTTTCTGTCAATTTTCACTATGGCACTTCCCTATGTTTTGTTCCTTAGTCTTTCCTATGGCATTTTAGGAGCTTCATCAGAGCAGTGTAAAAGTTGTCAGTGATTTAACAGACAATGAAAATACAGTGAACAGAGGTATGTTTAGATAATAAGCATATATCTAACATCACTTTAAATGATTCTGAACCATTGTGTCAATAGTCAAAGTCAGTAATTAAAAAACATTTCTGCATTTGCCATTTCTTTCTCAATCTATAAGTAAAACAAGTCAAGATTCTCATATTTTAAGCTCATTTAATCTGCCTACATGAAACATTTTTGAAGAAGCATAAGTAAATCTGAAGCAAATTTGATATGAGTACTTCATGTTTCAGGATTACTTTTGCTGATGCACTCCATTGCAAGCATGTTGCCATTAATTTTTTTTTTTTTTTCAGGAGCTGAGAGGAATCAGGTGTTTTGTATGACAGTCCAGTCATTAATAATGACTGTGTGATCATTGTTTTGGAAAACTAAGAATATATTTCCTGGCTATATATGCAGATTTATGTTTCTTAAGAAAAGCAAGTATGAAGTAATTTTGATCTCTGATGGATGAAACCCACTGGAATGGAAACCAACACCTATGAAGAAGAACAGGACTCACCTTATCGTACATCTGCCAAATGCCTGGGGACTCCAAAGGAGGCAAATTATGAAGAATACCGAAGAAAAATAGAAAATCAGACAAGTCCAAATGAATTTCAGAATGTGTCACTGGAACCTGAGCTGAGCTTGCTGTCTGTGTCATCCTTCTTGGACCACAATGAGACATCCTTACAACTTGGCGTGACTGCAGGGCGTGCCAGTGCCACCAACCAGCCTCAGACAAAACACCTTTGTGAAGAATTATCCTGTTCTACAAGGCACACGCCAAAGCAAGATCCTTTAAACTTTCCCATGCACACAGAATGGCCAGTCCTTACAGCAAAAAATTCAGACAATAAACCAGAAGCCAGTCATGAGATCAGAGTCATAAAACACAAACCGTGTGCTATCACATTTTCTGATTTCAAATTTTTATCACATGAAGCTGATGCTAAGCTCCATATTTGCGAGGCAAGAGAAGCAGATGATTTTTCTTCTGAAGAGGAAGAAGCAGATAACAGAGGTGATGATGATACATTTACAGAACTGCCACTGTATGAGGAATTTTTCAAAGGTCTTCAGAGAAGGCATGTTTCTCAAAGAAAGCAAGCTAAACATGAATTTAATAAATATGAACACATCTGTCATTTAGAAGACTGCAATAATCATTCTGAAAAGGCATTGAAGAACCATGACAAAGAAGAAAAACACATGGGGCTGGAGGTAATACAAGCTACTCTTTAGTTTTAAGTGTGTTTTAAATAAGTGGAGTCATTTAAGGTTGCTTACAGGAGGAAAAGGAGTTGTGTAAATTGTTATAGGATGATAATTAATGTGAATTACAAAATTAAGAACCTAAACCTACAGTAAAAGTATACTAGGTTTTTTCACTAGACAAATCTTACTAGAGATTGACCACAATTCCATTACCCTGAACTTCAAAACTTTGGCTTTCTGTTTTCTTTTTTTTTTTTTTTATGGGAACATTGGCTCCATTTCCTACATTCCTACAAGATCATATATCATGCCATGTACAGTATACAATCTAAGGACTGTTCCAAAGGGATAGAGCTCATATTTAGTCTTGGAGCAGAATATATTTCTTCATGCTGAAAAATGGACTTTTAGTGTGGTGGCACTGTAACACTAAGCCACCTAACCCACAGCACAGATTCCAATAAATAACTTTTTTCTGTACTATTATTTCATTAAAACAATGTGGAGGACAAGTTAAAAACTGGTATATAATAATTTTTTGGTTGGTTGGTTGGTTGGTTGGGTTTTTCTGGGGATTTTTTGTATCTGTACTGTTACACATCATAATGCTCTATAGACCAGTGGCCAAAATGAAAACAGAAGATTCAGGACAAAATTTAAAACCCCGTGTAATAAAAATAATCCAACTATATATAACCTTTCCAGAAAAAAAAAAAAGATTGAGTAAATTAACTGTGTTTCTTGGAACTGGAGGAACAGAAACCTCCCAATTGAATTGTCACTAGCCGGGACAATAAGCATGGTTTCCCCCCTGCTCCCAGCTGGTGACAAACCAAATGACTGGAGCTAAACACATTTCTCATTGGAGAAGTTCAGTTCTAGTACAAAAATATGAAGTGACTCCAAATAGTGGGCAAAACAAATCCTTAGAATTCCAATGTTCCTGACCTTATAGCACAAATTGATCTTAACCCCCAAGTCAGGTATACCTTTCCTTCTTCTCTCTTCTCCTTCCTCCAGCATTTAAAAATTATTTTCCATGTAAATCTGCTCTATGCCTTGAAAAGCAGGTTGTAGTCCTAGTCTTTTACCCAGTGTGTTTTATTTTACTCTGCCTGCAGTTTTCCTTTTACTTCTAGTGCTTAACACAAAGTTACTTTGTTGATTTCTGATGAAATGAAAGTAGAGTTTGGACTATAATGTCCGTATTTACATCAAAACTATGGTGTACAATACTTAATTGCTTCTTTCCTTTAGTACTAATCTATCTCCAGTTTGGGGTGACTAATTCTGCTCTTAACTGAGTGGGAGTTCTGGCTGTATTTCATACATATGCCAGCTTCACTGAAGAAACCTATCAGCACACAAAGAAATAAGCCACATTTTTAGACATTTTTCTCAGCAGATAATATTAGAACACCAAGGCCAAAAGATGGTTCCCAAACAGTGCAGCGTTTGATGCAATACTGACCCTGAGAGGTTCTCGTGACACATGGATTACTAAGTAATTGCATTGTTATTCTAACCTAAGCCAAGTCTTACTTCCTCATTTACTCAGAAACATTCACATTAATGAAAATAGTGTATCTCAAAATGGATGCACAATATCCTTTGGATTCTCTTTACTGAAGGTCATTCCCATAGATAAAAAGGAGAGGCCAGGAGATGTTGTCATTTAGTTTACTTTATGTGTATGCCATAAAATAAACTCAAGGATGCAGCTTGTAGTGCAAAATAATGGATTATAAATTGCCAGACAAGCATGTAAAATTACATAGTAAATCTCAGTAACGGTGTCAAAACATTTCAAAAACTGGATGCAATGATGCGGTCCTGGTTTTGATTTTTTTCTATGTAAATAACTATGCATAATTCTAGGAAAGCCTCCAAGAATTAAAAAAAAAAAATTATCTTGTCTCTCCAATTTCAACAGCAGTCATGCATTACTATTCAGACTAAAAACTCCCCCCATTACTCTGGTTGAAGCAAATGTATGTAATTCTCAAGTTACTTCTATTTTTTAGAAATGGCGTTGGAGAGAAATGTCTTTCTAGTGGAAAGAAAATAAATAATTAAAGACAGCATGAGGTAAAAATGCTGACAAGGGCAACCATTACTGCTAAACCTTACACTTAAAAATCATATAATAAACAGATTACTTTGGCCATACTGATACAGACTATCACACACAACACCCTGGACCAGATCTTGGCTAATCCCTGCTCCTGGAGTACACAGTGAAATTGTGTTTAAGATCTACCCTGCAGGGGCATTCCTAGCCAGATGTACTTGTTACTGACTGCAAACCTCCTATTTTAGGTCTAGAAAGGAGGAAAGCCTGTCACCTTCTCCAAGAGGGAAGCACTGGCCCTTGCAGCCAGCCACCACAAGCAGAGTTAGTGTCCCAATCTCCTCTTAAGTAGTTGTTCCATGTGTTTAGGTGACAACTGTTGAACTTACTCGTTTCATTCTAATTAATAAGCAGAGGAGGCTAATTTTCAAGTGCACTGAACAGAAAACAAGTAGAAGGAAGATGGAAAAAATTCAACTTGTGTATGCTGCCAACTCTATGTCAAGTGGAAGAAACTGCTGAAAACAATTCATATAATGATGCCCTTTAAAAAATGCTCTTTCTTTTTTTTCCAAAGGCATACAGTTTCTGCCTCTTTTGAGTGATACAAGTTAAATGATACTTCTGTTCAATTTATGAATTCACCATGGTCCCCGAGTTTCCACCCTTACAGCAGTTCCATATATATTTTCTGTGCTTTCTTCATAAAATCTAAATTTGGCAATCAGTTTTTCTTTGTCAGGAGTCTGTAATCAGCAGTACATTTAATGCCCAAACACAGTTCTGCCCAAATACTTAGGCTAATGGTTGGACTAAATGTTCTTAAAGGTTCTTTCCAACCTAAATAATTCTATGATTATTCGGTTAGTTCTGTCCAGAGATTCTTTTGAAGCTCTGAACTGACACCTTCATCCATTTTTGCCTGCTTGTTTAACCTCAAGTCTTGATATCAAACTTGATAGGGTGTTTGTGCATGCAGCCAGCTCTGTGTGCAGGGGCAATAAATTATTCATAATAGCTTCTGAAACAACATTTTTCTAGACTGTCATTTCTTCAAAGTATACTGAGCAGGACACAGCTGATGACCATATTTAACAAGGAATCAGTATTCAACTTTCCATCAGTAAGCTTATCCTATCCCTATGCAGCCTGAAAACAGTATGTCTTACTCTCAGGAGTAGCATTTCAGGCAAGTGAAAAATTGAAGATATTTGACAGATATTAGGCAATAAGACAGTATTATGAAATCATACCCTTGACAGTGTGAATTGTCATGGATCTTCTCTCACCTCGGGGATTGTATAGAAATCCTGCTAATATTGTTGGCTGCTGCAAAGAGACAAGTATAGTCCTACCAACACGGCAGCAAACTGAAAATCCTTTCCGGGGCAATTTCAAATAGTTTCTTCAGGCAGCCCATATTAGCAATTGGAACAGCCAAAAAGGTTTCTGTTGCTGTTGACATTACTTAGGGCACCTAACTGAGTTGTCACAGCTTCCTCTATTGTTTCTCTCTCCCTTGAGAGACAAGGGGATAAGCCAGGAAGGCCACGTGCTGGAAAGGAACTGCTTAGAGTCACCATTAGGATGTGCTAGGTGCTCCAGCAGCCCCTCTTCAGCCTCCCTGTCTACACACATATTTACATCATGCCTCTTTCAACACATTTAAGAAGATCTAAACCAAACCTGCTTGTTTGTTTAAAGCACCATAATGATGGACTAATATTTGCATTGAATGTTACCGTGTTCAGCTGGGTCAAAGAGTGCGATGCCACTCCCCAGGAGAGACAAGATGACCAAAACAGATAATTTGGTAATTAAGGTAGTATTCACAATGAATATCTTTGTCAGGATTTGGCCTTCAGACTGTAAGTTCAAAGGCTTTTGAAGGAGGCTGCACAGGCCTAGGAGTGGCCAGTACAACGTCAGAGACAGCCTCTGTTTGCTGCTCTGCATTGTGTTAGCAAGGGAGCTGTGCCATCACCTTTCACCATCAGTAAATCTTCAAGTAAAACTGTAGTGTTCTAAAAGAGGTTTGTGAAAGCTTCATTGTTTTTGACATTTAAAGTTAAAGCAACTGAACTCTGGACATTATTTCAGAAAACAGTCAGTTATTAGCAAAAAAACGGGATGATCAGTTTCTCTTTCCTTGATTATTCACTTATTTTCATTAATTTCCTTGTTCCATCCTTGTACTACAGTCAGGTAAATTTTATCCTCATTACACAATCACTGCCAAATGACAAGTTTAATTATCATTGTGTCAGCTTAAATCACAAGATTTAGGCTGGAATAATTTGTTGAAATGCAACATGGAAGTTTCCATAGCATCTGTCCCTCATTTTGTCTGCTTGATGCAGTCCAGGATGCAGTTGGCTTTCTGGGCTGTGTGGGCACATTGCTGGCCTCTCTCCAGCTTTTCACCCATGAGAACCCTCAAGTCTTCTCTGCAGGGCTGCTCACAATGAATTCCTCTCCCAGGCTATGCTCATGTCTGGGATTACCCTGACCCAGGTGCAGCCCCTTGCACTTGTACTTGTTGGACCTCATGAGACTCTTGTGGGCCCATTTCCCAGGTTTATCCAGGTCCCTCTGGAGGGCATCCTGTCCTTCTGTTGTGTCAACTGCACTGCTCAGCTTTGTGTCTTCTGGAAACTCATTGAGGGTGCACTCGATCCCACTGTCAATGTCACTGATGAAGATACTGAAGAGCACGGGTCCCAAGACAGCACTTGTCAGTGGTCTCCATCTGGACACAGAGCCATTGTCCATAGTTCTTTGGCTGTGTCCATCCAGCCAATTCCTTGTCAGCCAAATAGTTCACCCTTCAAATCCATCTGTCTCCAGTTTGGAGATTAGGATGTCATGGGGGACTGTGTCAAAGGTCATAAAGAGTCTAGGTAGATGACATCAATCAGTCTTTTGTCAGTTGCTGCAGTCACAAATAGACAAGATAAATTCCATAAAATTTATTCAAAAGCCATAGTCCTTGAAGTCAATTATGACTCCTTAAAATATATGCATTCTTCTGTGTGATTTGTAAACATTTCAATCAAGTAATCATACCCTATGAGAAAGGAATCAGAAAGTTTTAAGTCTTTGCCAATGAATTTGACCTAGCAGGGCAATGGCATCCTGGCCTGTACCAGCAATAGTGTGGGCAGCAGGACCAGGGCAGTGATTGTCCCCCTGTACTCGGCAGTGGTGAGGCCACACCTCGAATCCTGTATTCAGTTCTGGGCCTCTCAATGCAAGAAGGACATTGAGGTCTTGGAGAGTGTCTAGAGAATAACAATGGAGACAGGGATGGGTCTGGAGCACAAGTCTGATGAGGAGAAACTGATGGAGGTGGGATTTTTTAGCCTGGAAAAAAGGAGACTCAGGGGACACTTCATCACTCTCTACAGCCACCTGAAAGGAGGGTGTAGTGAGGTGGGGGTCAGTCTTTTCTGACATGTCTCAAGTGAAAGGACAAGAGGAAATGACCCAAAGTTGTGCCAGGAGATGTTCAGATTAGATGTTATAAAAAAAACATCACCTAAAGAGTGGTTAAGCATTGGAATAAGATGTCCAGAGAGGTACTGGAGTCACCATCTCTGGAAGTGTTCCAGCGACATCTGGATGTGGCACTTGGGGATATAGTTTAGGGGTGATTATGGTGGTGCTGAGTTGCTGGTTGAACTAGATGATCTTGAAGGTGTCTTCCAATCTTGATGACTCTGTGATCCCGTGAATTTTCCTTATTCAGATTATATTGAGTTCATTCAATTTAAATGATCAAAACAGAGCAGCAGTCAAGCCTACATTTGTGATCAAGTATAAGACCTGCCAAAGTAAGCTTCCTACCCTTATACTTGGATGGCTTACACTCTGCTAGGTCCTTGTGCCTCTTGTATTCCTGCTCAGTGCCTTGCTTAGCCACTCTCAATCCCTTTTCTGAGAGGTACTATTCTGTTTTCATTAATGAGGCAGTGGAACTTAGGTGGAATTTATGCTATCTGAAAATTGCCCTGCAATAGTTCTTTCTTCTCTAACTCAGTTGTACAAGAGCGAAAACTAGAAAGGAACACATTAGAGTGAAGTGCAAATTCCTGCTCTCATTCCTCCCATACTTTGGAAGTTTGTACTTCATTTTACCCTATGAAACTGAGACTCCAAAGCTAGAGGAGGAGAACGGTTGCAAACTTGTGATGACTTCCTCGTGAGGAATAATACAGTTGTTATTACCTCCTTTTAATCATCTTCTGCAGACATGGGAAGTCTACCCAGGTAGGAGAGCTGAGTGCTGAAATAACAATACCCAGGGAGAACAGGCTGTGAAGTCAAGGGGTGGAAAATGGGAAATTACTTGTCTAAGAAAGGAGTGATGCACTGAGCTTTATACATTCTAATTTCCCTTGTGTGTCTGTAAGATTTGCACTTTCTGTATTTCAATGACACATTCTCTCGAGTTGATAGATAAGGACATGGTGACTCGAAATTTGCAAAGTTTTTAGCATTTATGCTTATTTTCTGTCTGCTTGGAAAAGGGGTTGGAGAACCACTGATTACTTTAGCAATGATGCATTATTATCAGTCAATAAATAATCACAATCATCTCTTTATCATTAAGAGTCAGATAAATGCTGCCTTATGGACTTTAATTATTAAGTTAAGAGAAAGAATTTTTTATTAGCTTCACAAATTTGAAGGATTAATGGTGAATACAGCATTTTGTATTGAGTACTTTTTTTTCTCATCTCAGTATTCCTAATACTGTAACCAGTTCCTATTACAATACGGCATTTGTTAAGTCCTGCTTGTTGCGGACATTAGCTACATGACTGTTCCTATTGAGAAATTATAGGAACTTTGGAAAATAACAGTGAAGTCGTAAAAAGAATAGTAATTTAAGGATATGCTTAAAGATCATACTGAAAAGAATTGATATATTGAAATCATGTAGGAAAACATGTAGATACTATCAAAATTGCTGCCCTTTTTCTCTTCTGCATACTTGCATGCTGCTTGAATGTTTTAACACACATGCATGACTTGTTGATTAATATAGAATTAAAAATAAAAATGTATTAGGCCCTAAAAAGGATACACTTCTTGCCATTTGCAGATACATTTATTTTAAATCACAGTATCATCTTTGGCAGGCATCAGTGGCTACTGGGTTTGAGACTGGTGAAAGCATGCACTCTGGTTTTATATTTTGAGCAGTCCCTTTCAGCTTGGGCTCTGCCAAAATCCTCCTGGGGAAAAGTTGTAATATGAAGGGACATAACCTGTTCTTTATCAAAAGCAAAGCTGATAAACAAATCTCCATATGATGGGGTGACTAACACTCGAAAAATCAGAGGGCTGCATTGCAGTTAAGTCTTCTGCAGTTTGCAGAATGCCATCACTCTAAAAATGTGTAGTATATGGTATACATTACTGACATAGTGAGATTCTGAGAAAATTAAAATTCCAGGATAAACTAATGAAGAAAATTGGATAATTAGTCAAAAGGATAACTCATCTTGACTTTCAAACTCTGTTAGGAAATTTACAAAATTCATTTCAACTTGGTGCTTAATTAGGTTATATATATATTGCATATATATAATATATATATTATAGAAGGTGAAATTATTGAGTTACCTTGCACAGTGTGAAACCCTTGAGCTGTTCAAGTTAATGTGTAGAACTTTATAGCGGTCCTACGGAGAACACACTGCACTGCCAATGAATTTGGTTGCACAGTCTCATCATGACCCCATGCACACACATTAAAAGACGTCACAAACAGCATTTTGGGAACCCTTGCTTTAGCTAGTTCAAGAGCACTACTGCATTGGTTATTGTTTATATTTATTGTTACTGTTTTTATTTATCTGTAAAGCTTCAGAAGACTAAATAGATATATTACACTAAAGGGGGGAAATATTCATTACATATGACTTATGTTTTTTCTGAAATATTGAAAATTATTCAGAAATTTTATTTTTCATGTATTTGAATATTTTAGAATCATCAGGCCACCTCAGGAAAGAGCAATATTACTATTGCTCTTGCCAGAAAACATAAAAAAAGATTATGTGTTTATGGTTGCACTGAGACCGTAAAATAAAAGAGGTATATCAAGATTCTTTTTAAAAGTATCTGAAAATATCTGGAACCTGTGCAATGTGAGCCCATTCAAGTGTTTCATGTATCTCTACAGAAGGAGAGAAAAAGTCAACAGAAAATATGCCTTGTCTAAGTCAAGGCTGTGATGAACAACATTCCTCTGTCAGAGCATGGGAACAGGCACCTGTGAGAATTACAGACTGAGTCTTAGGTGCAAGGAACCAGAAGAAACATGTAGAAATCTGTTAATCTGCTTATCACTGAAATTAAGACATTTCTTCAAGGAACAGATGGAGACACTGGATAAACTGTGGGATGGGCAGTAAGCAGAACTTGTGAGATCAGAAACTTGCACAAAAGATGAGGGGACCAGGTTGGGTTGCATTTTAAAGCTCATTTGGCTGACAAGCAAGGATTTAGTATGTTTTGCAAGTCAGCCAATAGAACTGCAATATAGCAGAGAAAAAACCCTGAACAAAACAGAAAGAAACAGAACATTACTGAATCAACAACCTTGCAAAGTATATTTTGTAAAAGTTCTTGAGAGGGAGTAAGAAAACTGAGTTACAAATTTCTCCATACACAGAAGTCCCACTGAAAGTTTGTGGCACTTCCTATAAGGCATTTAGGTGCTTTTGAAACTTCTCCCTGGGTAACACATGCCCAGTTAATGAAAATCAGACACTAGTGATACAGCTAGGATCCCTCTGTCCTTCTCTGTGTGAAATTTTAACACAATAATGTTAGCTTGATATTGTAATGGACATATTTCTTTGGTAGTGCCATGTGACCCCAGACTGACTCAGAGATCTATGATCATTTTGGTACTGCCACATCACAAGCTACCCTACAACCAGAAATCTGTGTGAACACTGAGATCCGTGACTGAAACCAATTCAGAGAAATATAAAAAAAAATTTTAAATGTCATGAACTTCATAGAGAGTTTAGGATGATGGACCTGAGATTTCACTTTGACATTCTTGTGTGGTTACTTTCTGTAGGAAAGTGTCATCAGCCTCAAGCCTTTCCTTGACAATCTCTCCAAGTATGGAGTATTTCCAATTGTAATAAAAATGGAAACAGATTGTTCTTTCTATCCAAGCTTTTGTTCAAACTAATGCTTTTGTAAAACTCTTGCCCAGCTCTGAATTATCTCAGAGCTAAGACTTTTGCAGTGCAGTGAAGGGAAATCTCCTCTGAATTAACTTGGAGTTCGCCTGAAATAAATCAGACAGGACATTGAAGTCAATGTCTGCATTTGAAATATTTTTTCTTCCAGAAATTAACTTCAGTAAAGTCTTACCAGTCTTTTGTGTTGTATTACTGGGCTCTCTTTATGTGTGCCTTCTATGGATTCTGAAATTCTTTGGCATTTAGACTATAGATCCAATGTTTCAAAGATCAGGTCTAGAATAGGTAATGTTTTAGTGTCAAAGATTTAACAGCTCATTTCTAATGTATATGCAGAGAAACTCTGTTTGGCTTCTATCTAATCTTTGTGATGAAGTAATTAGTGATATGGTAGATAAACTACTGTAAGGTTTGCAGTTACTATTTATTGTTTCTATTCAACCAGTATAATGGTGACATTTCAGTATTTATGTAATGATGACTTTTCACTGTGGCAAAAGCCTTGGCAGTTAGTCTGAGGTCTGATTTACTTAAATTAAAATGTAAAAAAGCTGCTAAACCTGCCAAGAAATAACAAAACACAACACCGCAACTTGTATGCATTTTATTCTTTATGATGTACATCCAAGATCAAGAGAAAAGTACACAAAGCCAGTAACTAGAAGGAAGAACATACAGACTGCCTTTTATTAACATGCCAAGATTCATGCCTAAACTGAGAGAAAGTAGAGTACCAAGTACTTGTGCAACTAAGGATCTAGACTCAGAGAGTTCACCGCAAGCTGTACTTTTATCTGCTGTGTTGTAGAGTTTACCAAGGTATTACAAATAACTGGTGATACATGGAAAAAGATCATGTTTGTGAGATGAAAGATGATTCAACTAAAAAATATTACCCCTGGAAGACAGAAACATTCCAAAGACCCCAGGGTTTGTTTTTTTTAATAAAAGTTGCAATACTATGATGTATCTCTAATGCAAGGGGGCTATCAAGATAGTCCTCTGTTTAGTGTTTTGTGTAGTACAGACCACGTGCTATCTTGAATTGTCCAAGTCTTGTCTTGGGGGACACATAATGCCACTGAGGTTAAAAAAAGCCCAAAAAAATTAAAAGAGAGAAATGGGATTCAAAAGCTTCAGTGGGAAACCCCCAGTATTCCAAGCAAGCAGAGACGAACTCGGGTCTTTCTGAAACAAAGGCAAAAGCAAATTATGCAAGTTCAGAAAATGCTTTTGAAATCAGACGTTTCAGACATGACAAAGCCTGCATTTTGCATGTGAATGACAGACAGCAAACTCTAAAATTGCCACTTCTCCAAGTAAAACAATTTACCATAAATACAAACAAAAAATAACAGCAAACTCTGAAACAGTAAGAATTGCTATGAATTGGAATGTATACATCCACAGTTTTTATCTCAGATAATCTTCTGTGTGCAATGTTCCCAGTTTTGTATAAAGTCCTTAAGAAGATGAGTTAAGTTGAATTAAACAGAATGAAGTTATCTAAGATAAAATTAAAAATAAAGTACTAGACCTTCTTGATGGGTGCTTTTTTTATTATTTGGAAATTGAGTTCAAATGGTTGCAAATGCTAAGGAGTGCTCACACAAGCAGCTGGGAACACACATCTTTTAATTCTAATGCAAATTAAAATGAATCTGTAAGAGTAGCAAGTATGAGGTTGAAAACGGTACAAATTTGAGAAGGAAAATTTGATTTCTGCACCCAATTTAAAATTGGCAGTATATATCAAAAAACCCCAACCTTCTAGGTATAGCATGACAAACAAAAGCATTCCATTTTGCAAAGGAAGTAATTTTTTTTAAATCTGGGGTTACTCTAGTTCAAAAAAAACCTCCCCAAAGATTAAAAATTCTCCATGACAGTGAATAATTCCTTACCCTGGGTGTGATATGTTGGGAGCCTCCAGCAGCTTGCTAGGTGGGCTACTAAGGAGTTGGCTAGCCTAACTGGCAAGTAAAGGTATTTTCCCCAGAGGAAAGTTGTCAAAATTAAGCTGTCTTTGAAAAGTAATTCAAGTTTGATGCATTGACAAATATCAATTAAATGCAAAGAAAATCCCTTATCATGTAAGATATGAAATTACTATCACTTTGGCATTTTAAATTTTAAATTCAAACATATGTTGGGTGGGTAGCAACTAAGTTGGTTTCTACACTGTCTAAGCAGGGTTTTTTCAGCAGGGCTAAACTGTATATTGATCAGTTGATGCACATTTTCCCTCTGAGTTGTCTAGCCCAATTCCCTTTGTTATTGTTCTGGGGTTTGGTTTTTTTGTTGTTTTGTGTTTTTTTTATGGGTGGGAATATCACATTGGGACCATATGGAGGTGAGCAGGATTGGAGAGAAATTGGGAGAACTTGTCACTTTTATAAGTTCCTCAAGTGCTGCATTAAGGCAAAGTGCTAAAATACAAACTATGATCATTCCAACTTCTATCCTGGCATGTTTAGATATACCCCAAGTGCACATAAAACTTTCTTCTCAAGCATAGCTAGAGATCTTACTAAACTTGCAAATCTTGCAATTCTACATTATACTTCATTTTGCTAGCAAGATTTTGCTTATTATTGCTACTGTTAAGTCGCCTGCATTTCCAAATACATTTGTTTGAAGTACATAACCAGAGAAACTAGATTAAATCCTTGAATTAGCCTTGGAGTTGTTTGTTTTTTGCAGAGTTTATTGCAGAGTTACACCAATTGATCTTTTTATGTGGATTTTTGTGGTTGATGGGGTTTTTCTAAAATATGCCATATCACAGGCAACTGAAATATTTGCAAATAGAATTATCACTGCTGATAAACATCCCACAGCAGGGTTTTATTTTGCTTGTTCTTATAATTCTCCTAGTAATTCCAAACAATAATGTTTCCCCATTCTTTTTATTAACCGTCACTTTTATAAATAAAGCTTACCAAACACCTTAACAAGCATAAACAGAATTTTTGAATGCTTTCACTCAAGGTATTTCACAAAGAGCCAGGCAAAAACGAATAACACTAAAGTACTCCAAAATATAAGCTACATTAGAACTGGGAGTCAATAATGGTCAGGATAAATCTCTGCTTGATAAGTGAAACCCTGGGACAGGCTCATGTTTTCAGCTTCACCTGCCTCAGAACTTCTTCAGTGCATTTCCATTTTGAAGATTTTGCAAAACTCTTGTGTATTATAAAATCAGTTGCTACAGGTTACTGTTCTCCCTCAACCCTTCTCATTCCAGCAGCAGGTGGCTGAAGCAAGAGACAGAGAACATGCCTGATCCTTAAGGTTCAGTAGTTTCTGCTATTTAGTGACCATCATACTTCTACAGCAACAGATTTTTTCGAGCTCTCAGCCTTATTTTCCAATCTATGTATTATACAAAAGCATTTATATGGTATAAGCAATATGTTTACAAGCTCTGGGAACACAGAAGCTATTCTTTTCCTTCAGGAACGATGCCTAAGGCTGCTTTATCAAAGCAACTTTTCTTCAAAAATGTGATCAAACTGATTTATTTTACCAAAAGTGGTCTTGTTTTTTTAACTGAGCTATCTTCTTCCCAAGATGAAAAGGACATGCTAAAATATACAATCACTATTCTGTTTCTGTTTGTGGCTTAAAAAGCCACAAAAGTCTTCATAAAGTAAGATGACCAAGGGGAGCAAAATATTATGCTGTCAGTATCATGCCTATATGCAGTCACTATATGTAGTCAGTATTATGTGGTAATAATACAACATTTACTTCACAGTTCCTTTTTTATTATTATTATTCTAGCAAGACATGGCTTCAGTTGTTTACAAATAACATTAATAATTACAAATACCATGAATAGTTCAAGTTTTGAAAGTTGTTTTGATCATTCACATGGTATTTATGTCTGTTTCTAATCTCTGAAAGAAGAAATGTAGTTCAAATTCTGAATACTTTAGGTACATAACTAGCATTAATAATTAAAAATATAAGACTACACACTACATAAACTAATAAGGGATTAAGGATTCCATGAATGCACAGACAAATGCATTAAGTGATGATCTTAATTCAGCATTTAAATTCTGCCCAATTTCTTCAGCTTCTTAGTTTCTGGATTTGTCTATATTTCTATATTTGTCACGGCTATTCTTGCTATTTAGAGAAAAAAGAAAAAGCATAAACTACAGCAGATTATTATAGTAGCACACCTGATACTGTGGCTTTTAGCATAGGCAGGTAGCAGAAATAGGTATTTCAGTTTACCAAACAGTAGATGGCAAAAAAAACCCCAAACAGAAACGCAGAGAGGTGACTTGGAAGATGTATTCCTGGTAGAGCCAGTGGCTTGTTCAAAATTTTGTATATAAGACTTTCTTCTGCAGGTTGAAAGCTTTTGCCAGTTTTACTAGGCAGGGAGGAGTGAAATCTGATCTCTATAGTTTAGGCTATTAATTCTTTGACACTCAGATATTTAAATATCTATCGTTCCTGATCATCCATGGGGCCTGGTGGAGAAGGCCTGCAGCTCTTATAATTTTCTTCCAGAAAAACTGGGAATGTAGGAGGAAGACCAGAAGGAGTGGAAGTGGGGATGGTGCAAAGCATGTCTTGTCTTAACACACAGTTAAGACATCAGCAGAACATTATCTGGATCTAGGTGTTAGGGAATGTATCCAGTTTCCACACTACACAGAAAGCAGGCTGTCAAATGAAGCACATAAATTTCTTATACAGTTGAGGAAAAGACACTGATGTCTTTGAAGAGCTCCAGAGGGATATCCCATCTGATTAAGTGCAGGCATTTAAGAAACTTAGACAATGAAAAGAAAAATGTGCCTCTTTACACAACTTTCTCACTTCCAAAAATTTTACAAGATTTATTTATTGCTATGATCAGTGTCCTTATGTCACTTTGACAAGCTTCTTATAATTGAAATGCTACAACTCATAACCCGTTCAAAACAAAGAGAGACAAAACATTAAAACTAAACAATGTAAATGTACTATAAATAATACCTGGAGCTAGTTTTATCTAGTCACCAAGCATAATGGTATTTCTGATTTCAACTGCATACTCAAACTTACTCCCACCTCCCTTTAACTTTGCCCAACTTGAAACTTTAAAAAAAAAATAATTTATTGTTTGTGTTACACTGTATTTTTAGTTACAGAGATCTTTTTTACTTCCTCATTCCCAACCATGGGGTTTTTTTCATTTTTGAAAAGATTTTCAAAAATGTACTCATCTGCTGCAATTTTGCCACAAAAAATAATTTTGTTTTATGTGACTGTTTTTAATCCACTATTCTTCCCACTGCTTACCATTCAGAAAAGGACTAATTAAATCCCTGGCTTGATCCTTGGCCACCAGAGACAGGCATCTAACGAATTTCACTGCACTCACCAAGTGCTCTGCAAGGGCCAACCTGGCAGGTCTGACACCTAAACAGAAGATGTTGAGAAACCCCTTTGCTGCTGATGAAAAAAATAAAAGAGCATGTGGGATGAGTGACACAAATCCCATAAAATCAGCGAATAAGCGCTGAACAACCCTTGTAATGTATTTTTCTTCAGTTTCTTCATCAGAGACTAATTGCCCTCCATGATGAGAAAAGAAAAGTCATTTATAAAATCAAGCATCTCAGGATAGGAAGTGAAAAATTATTGTCCTACTGTTTCTACAGCATTCACCTAATCAGCCCATGATGATTATCTCAGAAAAGTCATTAAATGTTCCAAAATGCTTTTCAGATTTAAGATTACCACCCTGACATTCTGCAGAATTAATGCCTCCGGCCTAACTCCTTTCAGCACCTCCTGCTCCCCAAACTATTCCACACCTCTCACTGCTTTCCATCATACTCCAGTACTCTCCTGTTCTTGCATTATCTCCAGTTTCTACTTCCTGCTATTTTCCCAACACCTACCTATGTCTTCGCTACTTCCCTTCCCCCAGAATGTCCCCAGCCCCACCTCCATGGCTCTGGCAAGGGACAATATGTGCTTTACCCAGTAGTACCTTTCCACTGCCTGGCCAATTACCATGCATGAGTTCATCAGCACCTACTCAGAAACAATACTGGCTGTTCTCTCATCTTTTGCCTACAGTGGGCCATCACTTTTGTCTCTTGAACAGTCAAAATTTTGATTAAGCTTGGTTCTCTGTGATATTTCTTCCCATCTTTCAAACTGGCTTGAAGGTATCTGAACTTTTCAAGAGTTGTGGGAGAAATGTCACTGCAGCAAAGCAACACAAAGCCAGAACAGTATGACTTTGTTCTCTTAAAACACCAAGGGAAAAAAAAAAAAGGAGAGAGAAAATATGAAAGAATTACTTAAAGTATAATTACTTTATCTATAAATACCATTAAAATATAATGGAAAAAATTTGGACAAAATGTACATTTAGCAGTTAATTAAAATTATAAATTCCTATAATGAACAGTTAGGAAAGGTCTATTACACAAATGAATTAAATGAAACTAGAAAACGAGACTATCCAGAAGAAAAAAAACCAAGATAACTGATTTTTAAAAGGTATTTAAAAATATTTTGATTGATGTGGTCCAAAATGTTTCAGTTTTATTTATTAAGGAAGAATAGAAAGTGGGAGCTACATTTATTCTCATTTGTATTGACCCAGATCACAAAGAACTACAATCAAAATTAGGCTTCCCCAGCACCCAGAGCTGTTTGCTGTAACATTCATGCTTCAAAGCCTTGATCCTCTGTTCTGTCAGCTTCTCCTGAGTGTCATGATGTCATTAGTAGGCTGATCCTCCCTCCACATCTGGATCTGATGCTTTGCCAGGCTTCACTCTCTGTAATTAAAGGACTTGCAATTACAGCCTGACTTTGACTTGCAGCATCCAGGATTTCTTTTCTTCCTCCCTACCCACATCCTTCCATTTCATGCCCCAAAATGTAATGGACTTTGAAGAAAAAAACACCCCTTTTGCATCACCAAAAAAAGACAAAAGATGCGATTGCCCAAATCTGCCAACTCAGACTCATTTTAATATGTCAAACGAAATAAGCAAATCTTAAGTGTCTTCAGAAATGCTTAATTTTAGACATTCTTCTCTTGAGCTGTGCTGAAGTTTAGAAGTTTGGAGAATTTTCTCTCTTGTCTGGAAGCCTCCTTTTGCGTTCAAATGTCAGAGCTGAACTCAGGCTGTCTCACAGCTAACAAAAGTCATCAACTGACCCAAGGCAAACTGTGATACAATCAAAGGGTTCAAACACAAATAATTTCAGAATTATGTGCTTCTGACAGTAAGTGCTGCCTAGCCTTAAGAATTTGGGCAAATTTTACATTGATAACTGTCTGAGATTGTCTATGCAGTTCTTATTATTCATGAAACTACTGAAATCAAGGCAATCTATTCATACCTCAGGTTTGACACAATTGTATTCCTGAAGTCGAACAGAATCAGTCTCAACTGAGCATAATTTACTCTGACATCTGTCAGCTATGACAGAGGGGCAGATTTCCCATGCAGAAAATTACAGATTTAATTTTCAGAGAGGTGTGTAGCTATTTAGCGGTGCCAATTTTTAGTGCAATGCTCTTATGGCAGCAACTGTAGCCTTGAACATAAAAGCAGGAATTTCTCACCAGTGTATGCAACTGCAGAAATATTTCTGAAAATATCTCTGCTGAGGGACATTCCCTCTGGGCAATCTGTTCCAGTGCTTGGTGACCTGCACAGCAAAGAAATCCTCTCTCATATTCAGGTGGAACTTCCTGTGCATCAGTTTCTGCCCCTTGCCTCTCGGTCCTACTGCTCGGCACCACGGAGCAGACCCGGCTCCATCCTCTTGACACCCTCCCTTCAGATACTTACACACATTGATGAGGTCCCCTCTCAGTTGCCTCTTCTCGAGGCTGAAGAGGGCCGGTTCCCTCAGCCTTTCCTTGTAAGAGAGATGCTCCAACACCTTTATAAACTTTGCAGCCCTCCGCCGCACCCGCTCCAGGAGCTGTGTGTCTCTCTCGCACTGAGGAGCCCCGAAATGAAAAATCTGCTTGTCTTTAGACTACTTTTAAGCCTTGTGTTCCTCTGCTTAGCTGTGCAGGCAAAGCATCAGCAGCAGTTGCCATGAAGCAGGTCTTTCCAGCTGAAGTGTTCTGACCTACGGAAAACCTGAGGCAGGGCATTATGGAAAAGTCACGTCTTGTGGAAGGGCAAAGCCACACCCAGCTGGGAGAGTTTCCACACCATGGGAGAGGTTCTCGGAGCAGATCTGAGGCAGGGCCAGCTCGGCGACCCCCAGGGCCCGGGCACCCCGGCGGCCCCTCACCCCCGCCCTGGGGCCGCTGTGCCCCTGAAGGCAACGGGGACGGGCCGAGCGCTCCTACGGGCAGGCGGGCGGCGGATCCGGGAC